>CM046430.1:41030369-41338962 GCA_025506505.1 Flaveria sonorensis | reverse complement strand
TTGCAATAAACACAATGGGCTAATTAACGAGGATTACACAATGACCTTATCAGTGTTACATAATGAATTGGAAAAAACGTAAGAAAATTACATTTTAGCATGTGTATTTGAAAATTACCATTTTAAAAAACACAATTGTTAACATTAGACACAATGGATAATATAATAACTAGCACTAGACTCGATTATTAGCAATACAAATAATGAACTACTTGATGATAATTACACAATAAACTGACTAGGATTACACAATTAACTGAAAACGTAAAAAAAATTATATTTTTAACATTGTGTTATTCAAAAATCATCATTTATAAAAAAGCAATGTATAACAAAATGGTCAATATTAGCCACAATGATCTTATTAATATTACATAATAACCTGATATTACACAATGATCTTACGAATATTACACAATAAGCTAACGAATATTATGCATAAAAATTATAGGCGTTTTAAAGATAAAACAACGTTTGTTTTTATGGTGTAATTTTTAAAAAAATAATAATATTGTATGTCAAAGTTATGAGCATTTAAAAAAATATGGAACTTGAAAATATGATTTAAGACTAAAATATCATTGGCCTATCATTTAAAATTTTAATTATTTAACATTATGTAATCGGATTTTCTTAGTCCTTGTATCTAAAATCTAATTGATAATAATCCTTCTGACCATTTTTATTTTTTCCTCCCTTTTTACAATAAACTCACCCTATTTTAATATACATTATTAAAAAATTTAAACATCCATATACATATTATTAATATGCTTACAAGAATTAAAAATAATAGAAAGTCTATAATAACTTTTATAACTTTAAATGATAAATTGAATGCTTTTTTTTGACAAAATAATTGAATTAAAATGTAAAAAAAAACATGATTTGTTATAACTTGTTTAGGAAAAAAAGAAAAAAATATGAAATACTGAATTATTTATAAATTTTGACATTTTAAATTTCTCTGTGTCTTATTCTTGAGTCACCATGATATTGAATAACTAGAACGTTAATATATTTTAAATAACAATTTTCTATGATAAAACTGAAAAAGTAAAAAACTTTAAACAAATAATCCGAAATCTAAGTTTGAGTTGTTTCTTATAAAACTATAATTATATAAAGCCATCTATTGACAGTTTTATTTAGGTTTTTATTGCAAAAAGTAAAGATAAAGACTACATGAACGTTTTATAATAAGAAAATTCATATATATTGTACATATTTTCAACTGCTTATTAATACAAAGAAACATAATGATCTAAGTAATTAACCATGAAAAATATTCAACTAAATATTGATTGCTTTATGCATAGAAGAGCACAATTGCACTTGCAAAGCACATGGATAGGGGACAAAAGAAGAGCACCTCTTTGGACATTTTTTCAAGATCAATAATTACATCAAAACCCATCAAGTCACATTCTTATTGCTTCAAATCCACATAAAAATCAAACTTGATGCATGATTCAAACTTATAACATATAATCTCATGATGAAATTCTACAAGATCATTTCATAAGTCCCTAAATTAACAATTATGATAGAAGAGGTAGGGAGAACTTACGACTCTCGTATTCATATGTAAAGTTAATTATTCACGTTTAACCGAATGTCATGGAAAAGGGTGTTGATGAAACTCGGTCATCAATCCACCATGATCCACCACTAAGTCGTCAAAAGGCGACATACCAAATTCACCATCCAACGTCAAGAATGGTGAGGTAGTGGAACAAGAAGCGTAAGATGTCCTAGTGGAGCATCGAGCTAGTTGGGCTTTAGCCACAGCTAGATCATGTTGTAGCTGGAACATCTTATCCTGCAAAGACGTTATTGCGCCAATGCATCCATATACAGGGTCTTTGAGCCGCTCCTCAGCCTCGAACACCAGGGAGTCGACCGCATCTTGTCTTTGTGATTTGGGGACCTCGTTTAAGATCTTGGTAACGTTACTTGCTCCAAAGACCTTGTGGACCTTGGCGAACCTTTTGGGTTCATCGGCTTGAAAATAGGGTGCCAAGAGGTAGTCAGAGGTGCACCTTCTTTTCATGAGCTTGCAAGCTGCACAAGAAGAACTTGATCGTGGCTCTTGGCTTCTCATGGATGATAATTGCTTTGTTAAACTAACTTCTCTTTTCTTTGCCAAGTGTATATATAGCATTTGATAGGGGCTGAGCTTTGTTAAGTGAACAGTAAACCCTCCCTACCCAAAAATGATATTTTGTGTTGCTTTATAAATGACTCATCCATTTTTATTAGCCTTTTTTTCAATATAAATAAGTTATAACTTTTGTGAAAAAAATTGTGTGAAAATTTAATATGGAATAAATGTATTTGTTATTTATCTATTAATGCAAAATGTAACAAATTAAACAAATAAACAATTTTTCATCTTAACTTAAATGGAAGTTTTTTTTTTTTCGTTAAGTCGACATTAAGGTTTAATTTTTCCTTAATAAATAAATTTTCAAAATCTCTTTGACGTCTTATGATCATTTATTCCGTAAAAGGTCACATCCAACACACTTGGTTAACATAGTTTACTTCTATTTACCGTTTGTTTCAGATCTTTACCAAAAAACTTGTAGCTTAATGGTATCAAGTTGTTTAGTAAAGTTTTCAGTCTATTGAAAATTGAGGATCAAGTCTCTATTAGGTGAAGAAAAAGACAATAAAAAATTTTTGTTTCTGAGCTTTATATGCATCCTTAATGGTAAATGGTAAAATGCTTTAATCTTTAAAATTTTATATTAATTTTTTATTTTAGTTTTTCTTTTCTTATTTCTTAATGTTGTTACATTTACTTTTGAGTTAACTTGTTGTAAAGCTCGTTTAATGTACATGTTAAAGTCTATACTCTATATTAAAAACACCTGCATAATTTTATGGCTTTGATATAACTTAATGTCTCATTTGTTTTATTTAGACGGCAAGCCAACGATATATTAATAAAAAAGAAAAGCACTCTAGGAAGATGCTAGAGCAAATTAAGAAAAAACATTAATATTACACTAAGTTTCTCCAATTCTTTACCCGTGAACATGCGCGCATTCAATTTATCAACTCGACAACTCTAACTTTTTTTCCATACGATCTTGTTATAGAAAATTTTATTTTTAGCCTTCATCATGAACCGCATTGTTAATATTTGAGTGACATGCGTCTTTGTAATAAGTATTACCTTTAAGAGTATTTGCATCAGGTTTATTATCATCGTATTTATAATTACATTAAAAATTATTATCTTTTTTTTTTATTTTTAATTAAATAATATTTTTTATCATTATATTTTCTCTCTCTTTCACTTAAATCACTTTTAAAAAATATTAATAAATTATTAAGGTGGACAGTGTAACCCAAATATACAGATAAACAATAACATTTTATTTTTTATCCACTTATAAACACTTACAACTATTCTATATAATACAATAACACATTCATAAAAATATAAAAAACCTACTATGAATGCTCTAAGATCTTCTATAATACTCCACATTTCCTTGATGGTATTCTTCATTGCTTTTGATGCATCGTTCCCATATTTGACGTGAGCTTTGGGTCCAAAACCACAAGAACACAATAAATGATCAGGAATTAGTATTTTATTTGATCGGGATCCACATGATTCAATCCATAGCGATGTCACCTTTTTCAAATAAAAGTTTGTGAATTTGGTATTTTAGTTGATGAATAAGAATAAGATGTTGGAAATTCAGTGAAAATGTTTTCACTCACTTTGGACGCTACAATGTTACTGATATAATTACTAAATCATTTTGTTTGTGTTCTATTATATGAAAAGATCACAACGAATAATCGGGTTCAAAATGAGGCTATGATGAATAAAATATCAATGTTTGATGTAATTTGGTTAAGGAAATGAAGTTTGTCCCAAGTTGATGGAGGGTCACCTTGAAGGGGTTTGTAAGTTGGGGGTTTCCATAGGAATGTGTTCCTATATAAGAAGGGGCACCCAGTGACGCAATTTAGCATTTCCCTCTATTGAGAGTTCCATTTAATATTTTTAACCAGTTTTATAGTATTTTAGAAGGTCAAAAGCATGTGTAAAAGTTGAGCGATTGTAGGGTTTTAGAGGAAAAGATCTTCCACTAACATCTACAATAGAGGAAAATATCATCCCCACAACTGGTGCAAATTTTTGGGATTCTGGTTTGGAAAAATAATGTTATCTTAGTTAAACCTATTGAGAAGTCATTTTTATGTGTGATAAGATCTAAGTGACGATTATAGATCACAGTTTAAGAGACTTCGTTCATACAATCACCAAGAAGATTGAATCCCTAACACTGGCGCCATTTTGATTAATGTCGTGTGGTTGGTAAAAAATGTACTTAAAAGATTGTCTAATCACCCTTAATAGTAAAGGGCATGAAGGATGTCAAATTCAATGCGAAACACTAAAAGGTTCTAGTAAAAACTAAACTAGAAATATTTAACATTAAAAAGAAACTTACTTGATTGATTGATTTAAGTAATTATGAAATTAAGAAGTAAAGTTTAGGTTAATAATAATCTTGGGGAAAAAACAAACAACTTCAAGATTTCGATTTAGCAAAATAGTGTGATCTTAGTTTAACCTATTGAGAGATTATTAATTGTGATCTTATGCGTGATAAGATCTATGTAATTATTATAGATAAAAGTTTAATGGAATTCATTCATGCAATCACCAATTCAATTTATATAGTCCAAGTTCTAAAAAGCAAACACACAATGATTAAAAGAAATCAAAGTTATATGAAACAAAAATTAGGTTTAAACATAATTAAATTGTTTAAATAATTAAATCAAAAATTAAATCTAATAGAACTTAAAGGGTTTAAGATTTAATCCAATAACTAGGTTACAAACTAACAAAGACGATTACTTGCACAAGCCCGTCACCCGAAGTGGATTATAAATGGTTTACTTTGCCTCATCAATGATTCTTCAAAGGAACTTGCTTGGTTTTGGATGATATTGATTTTATAATCCTATGAAATCATGAAATATGATTACTTTTCGTCCAATATTGCTGCTAAACGGTATTTTCATTTTAGGGTTAATCCCCTTTTACATCCCTCAAGATGTGGTCAAATTCATCAAAACACGTGTCCCAGCGTCAGTGACTCCAACTTGGCATCAATCCAGTTGTCAAAGGTGGCATCGGTCGGCAAGTTTCAGATGTACTGATGTCGGTGGCGCCCAGAATGGCATCAGTGGCGCAACCACGGCTGCACTTTTTATTTTCACTTCTAACATTTCAAGAGCTTTCTGTTGATAGGTCGTGAGTCCGTAACTTTAACCATCTGATATGACCATAGCTGCTAGTGCCCGACTATAGCAAAGTGAAGTTGAAGGCTTAGCTAAGTAAACGAATAGGTTGCATGTTTCAATTCAAAATATTATAGGTTTACTAATTAAATTACTTTGATTGGTGCACTGATTCAAGACACTTCTCGTATAACAAAAGCTTCATGCATTGTTCAGGACTACTAGAAACACATGTTTCAACAAGAATACACAAACTCTTTTCTAGCTACACTACTCACTATTATTTCAGGTATAGTTTCGACTGCTAGGAAAATCCAAACAGTACAATCTGCTTAGGCTGTTGTACCCTGGGAGACATACAGGTTGACCTAGGTGGCCAGAAATATGTTTTAAGGGAACTTTGCTAAATAAAGATCCTTAGCCAAACCTGATTTCATTTTGTTATTTATTTGTTTTATTTTAATTTTATATTTTTAAGTTTTGTAATCGCATTCTTTTTTATCATGTATTGTAAACCATTTATTCGAAATAATAAAAGTATTTTATTTTATTTTGTGAAAGGTGTTTCTACAAACTTAAAACATATTTTAAAATATCATTCGTATTGTTTAAAAAGGTATTTTTTGGTTCAAAGTTAGTATTTTATTGCACTAGTTTGATAACCTTTTCGTTGTCTTCTGAATTCAACTGATAAAGTTTCTAGTTTTAGAAATGGCTATTATATCCTTTAATTCTACAACCATGGGATCATTAGTTGGTATTGAATCTGCCCGGCTGTGGCATACCATGCTGAGAACCCAAAATGCTTTTGGTTTAAACTTTAAAAGGTGACAACAAAAGATGGTGTTCTATTTGATGACTTTGAACCTTGCGAGGTTCTTCATAAAGTCTCCTCCTCAACTTGCTGAAGGAGTGACAGACGTTTAATCTATGAATGTGCTTGAAGCTTAGAAGGACTCCGAGTACCTGTGTCGCAACTATGGGTTAAATGGCCTTGTGGAAATTTTGTATAACATGTGTTGCAAGATAACGGCAGCTAAAGAATTATGGGATTCCTTAGAGTGCAAGTACAAAACGAAGAATGCAACATGAAGTAATTCGTTGTGGCTTGTTTGTTGGACTATAAAATGGTTGATTCTAAAAGTATGATTAGCTAACTTTAGGAGTTACAAGTTATACTTAGTAACATTCATGTCAAGGGAACAAAACTTAGTAAGACTTTCTAAGTTACAGATACGATTGAAAAGTTACCTTCTAGTTTGGTAGATTTCACAAATTGCCTTAAGCGTAAAAGAAAGGATACAAAAATTGAAGACCAGAAAGACAAAAAATTGGGTAAAAAGGGAAGTCAAGTGCTAATGATGGCTAAATCCAACACGGTAGAGCATGGAAAATCCCCTAAAGCCCATAAAACCAGTAAGGGTAAAGGAAAGGCTAAGGCGAATGACCTTGGGCTAAGGAAATAAGGTGTTAAGAAGAAGGTGGGTCCCTTTAAAGGGAAATGTTACAACTATGGTAAATCTGGTCATCATACCGATCAATATATGGCACCTAAAAAGGAAAAAGCACATGATTGATGATAATATGCCTATCTTTACTATGATCTTGGACCATACTGTCATGATGGAGGAGGTTAACTTGGTGTCAAGTAGTCCTAAGGGGTGGGTTGACACCAGGGGCAACACACCATGTTTGCTCAAACAACCCTCTATTTTAAACATTTCTAGAGGTATTGGGAAATGAGAAACTATATATGGAAAACGTAGCTACAGTCGACATCAAGGGTAAAGGCGGTGCGATCTTGATATAGACTTTAGCAAAGGAACTCACACTAAGCAACGTGCTTTAATTCCCCGACTTGCACAAAAGCCTTGTTTTGGGATGGTTGCTAAACAAGTTTGGTTTTCGCTTAGCTTTATCAAAGTTATAAATTTGTTTTACTAAGCATGGTATGTTTGTTGGAAAGAAGTACGCCCAAAATGGTATATTTAAACTCAATGTAACTGTTGGAAAAAAGATTATGAATAAAAATGCTTCTACTTTTGATTACGTAATTGAGGAGTCTAATGTTTGGCATAGTCGTCTTGGTAATGTTAAGTTTAATTTAGTGCGTTAATTAATTAGATTAGATTACATATCTACCTTTTTCATTGATTTAAATTTAAAATTTAGAACATGTGTTGAAGCGAAACAAACAAGTAAATTCAAAAAAAACCAAGCCTCTCAATATGATTCACACTGATATATGTGATATGAAGTCTGACCCTACTAGAGGTGGTTAGTTGTTGAACATGGTTGTTTGAAATAGAAATTGACTTACAATTAAAGAAAAAAGCTAGAAAGAAATATATTTTTATTTGTTTGTTTGTGGTTAGGTTAAAATTAAGATTAATTTTAGAGGAGAAAATGTCTTAATATTAATAGGTTATTCCATATAGATTGGTTAACATTATATCTCTATTATATATATATATATATATTATAAATGAAAGAGAATGAGAGATGGAAATTCATTTTCTTATTCATGTTGTATTCCAACATATACGTCATATATATATAATTATTACAATATGAAACCGACGCTAAAATAAATAGGAGGAATGATTGTATATAATATCAATAATAATGTTTGTAATAAGGAATGTTTATAACGCTCTCACTCAGACATTTTATATTATACACTATCAACATTATACTTCTGGATAATATTGGTTCGGTTCTTCGAGATCGAAATTAACTGATACAACAAGGTCAGTTAGATTGCCTCGTGAAAACCTTACTAAGAAAATCTAGTGGGGCAAAACTGAGTTAAGGAAAAAAGAGTACAACGAGTATAATACTCCCCCTCAATTTAACATGTATACTTCAATCTTTGAAGTTCATCTTCTATGACAACGGCTTGCTTGACCTTCAATGTAGTTTTCTTTAATTTGTGTGAGTCATGTTGTTTTGTCTCCATATAGTGTAGTTGGACTTTTTTGATCGCAATGAAAATATTGTGTCTCTATAATCAAACTTTGTGTGAGTCATGTTGCTTTGTCTTAACTTATTTTTTGATACTCTGGTGAAGCTGCCTCATTGAAACCTTGCTAGGAAAATCCATTGGGACAAAACCATAGCTAATGAAAAGAATACAACGCGCATCATATATAATTAACAACATACTTTAGGATGATGTTAAATCGGCACTTCGGGACCTATAAAATAATCTGATTCAACTAGATTTAAAAAGAAAAGCCCAAAGAGACAAAAACTTAGTGAAGGGAAAAAGAGTGCAACGTCATGGATTAAAAGTATATATATCTCGCTAGCACATGTGCTAATAAATGTAATACTATGTCTCGTGATTTTTACGAGACATACTGGTGCAGTGGTCATGCATAAGTATGGTACTACTAGACCAAGTACTTCTTTGCCTCTGCTTAGGGACGGTAAGAATCCTTCTGTATGTACAGTGATCGATCAATCATAGGTATGCATACCTGATTAGCATTGTCCATATAATATGCGCTACTAACTTCTAAGTGTAAATTGACAAGTTAATGCATAACACATATATGCGAACTATAGATCGAGAAATAATTAAGTTGTGTAAAGCAAATTAGTTACAATTCTATGTAACTTATATCTCAAATTAGTTATTGAATTGATTGTATCACATACGACCAGCTTGCTTGTTTAATACGATATAAATATCAAGCATTTATATCTCGAGGTACTAATATTAATGCTTCAGGCAATCTTAATCCTTAAAATGATTTTCATGTAGATGTCATTATCATGTTTCCCAACGTGTGGTGATGACATCTATAGATTTAATCTGAATTCTTTATTAGGTTGTGAGGCCGATGATCATAATACCACTATCATATACATTACTATGAATTATGCATTACAATTCGTGCATTATATGACACAATCTATTTCCTTAAGTTTCTTTTTGTCTCGAAGACACCCATTTTAAACCTATCGGTTTGACGTCTATGGGTGTTCGGACTTCTGGCCCGAAAATGTTTTGCTTGTCAACCAAATTTAATTTAAGCCTTTATGACATCTTGCTATATCATCAAGTCATCTCTGTGTATATACTCATACAGAGTTTATATAAGAAATCTTTTTCATTGATTATATTTGTAGCTATAGCAATTCCAAATATGTATTTCATTTTGGTTTCATATTGTACTGTATCATACATAATATATTGAGATCTCAAATTTGTTTAATACCTGAGTTTTTTATGGAGCTCCATTATCATCTTTGGAGATTTCACTAATCTCTTCTAAAATTATATTAAACTCTTCTAGAACATTTACCTCTTTAGAGCATTATTATTTTCTTCTGTAAATGTATTAGTCCTTCTGGGACATTACCACTTCTAGGGTTTAGTATATAACCATTTATGGGGTTAATCCAACTGCGTTATTCTACCCTTTTTCATTTTCATGGATGTTTATTATTGGAACTAGTTTATTTTCCACGTTTTGATTGTATGATTATTTCACTCGAGCAGATGAATTTGATGCTGGTAAATGTGACATTATTACTTTCTTTATGTTTGTGAATGCATCTAGTAACCCATTTGTTACTGTTACAAATGTATGACATATTAGTCTTCAGATTCATAGCAATCTTTTTCAGGATCTAAATATGATATTTATGATGCATTTCACATTGTTTCTTGTATTACCAGGCTTTCCGTATTCTTATCTCCCCTACGACTGGGAATACTGTTATATTTCATTGACAGTTAGCATGCTCAAGTATCATAAATATTTTTTTTCGGACAATCTTGTAACTCAAAGTTAATACAATATAAATATTCAGCTTTTGTTTGTGATACAATATTGATGTATTATGGTGTTGGTATTTTAATATAGACCACATAACCAAATATTTTTTATATGGGATATGTATGATTCTTTTCTGGAGATTAATATTAGGGAGGAGTATTTATTATCAGTGGTTTGAATTTATTAATTAATGCAGTGACATTTAGATTGGCTCACCCTCATGTAGGAGATGATAATTCGCATCTTATCAATAACAGTTTTCAATATTTATTTGAATGAACATGTATCATCTCGACTACATATGCATCTTACTATACTTTATATTGTGATGGTTCTTATAACTGCTTGGTTATATAGTAGCATTTAAACTATGTCAAAGAATCATGTTTCATATTGTTGGGCAAATGTTACATTCTGGTAGCTTCAATAAGAAACAGATCCAAATTGGAATGATGGTTGTAAATACGAACAGTGAGTTTGTAGGTGACTGAGATGCTTGTTGTTGTGCCTCCTATTCGTCAGAATTACATGGCTTGCGGCGACTGAACATAAGCGACCAACAATATCTTGATGAAGATCCATGATCTCTGCTCATTTGCTCCCCTACGGACCACAAGATATCATACAAATAAAGGGAATTCATGAGTGGTGTCGACGTCAACAAGAAGGAACTCGTCAGCGTCTGGTACAAGATCGACAATGATGGTGTTAAGCGATTTTAATGCTCAGTTTGAGGCAGCGTCCTATTGGGGTGCAATGATTGTACTCGTTGATGGTAGACCTATTTGGCGGCTGGCATTGTCGGATATATATAGCATCCATGGTATTTGAACCTTCTAAAACTCCACCTTTGCATGTTTCAATCGGTTAAACATGAAAAAAAGGTTTTAAGGATTGTTTTTTGTTTTTAATGAGGATTATCAATATAGTTCGGGAGATTTGATTATTATGAGAGTAGACTATGGTGCTGATAACGTATTATAAACGAAAGAGAATGAGAGATGGAAATTCATTTTTTTATTCATGTTGTATTTTAACATGTACATCATATATATAGTTATTACAATATGAAACCGACGTTATAATAAATAGGAGGATTGATTGTATATAATATCAACTAGTTTTAGTAAACCCGTGTATTAAACGGGTTGAACAAATAAAATATTAAATAAAATAAATATTATAAAACGATATACTAAGCATGATATCATTGAAATTACGTATGAGTAATAACTATAAGTAATAAAACAATAATATGAACTTTTTAAAGTTTTTTATTTTTTTCAAAGATAAATTAAACACTTTGTTTCAAAATAACGTTTTAAAAAATTTTCATTTTTAAAAATGTCCTTACTATAACTCTCTGTTTTAATTATTTTTGTCTTATAAAAAATTTATTTTAGAAAAACTAATTTTAAAATATTACGTAAAAATAGTTTGATTTTTTAGAAAAAATTCTTTTTATAAAAAACTATTTCTATAGAAATAACATAAATAAAAATATATCTTTCTTAATTTATTAAAAAACTAATTATAATGTAAAAATAAATAAAATTATTAGTAATTAATGTAGTTATTTAATAGGAGAGAGAAGCGAGAAAAGTTTGATAAAAATAAATGCGATGCTGACACGTGACACACCCATTTACTTTTTTATTAGAGTAGGAAAATAATAATATCTGTAATAAAAAATATTTATAACATATATTAATTTTATTTATAAATATTAAATATTAAGATGATAGTGATAGTGATAGTTATTTATTCATTTAATAAGACATTGACAATATCTAGATTAAAGGGGGCATGGTTCCTCTCCACAAAATGGTTCCTCTCCACAAAGGAGTGGATGAGATAATTGTGGCCTCATAAGATTAGATGGGTCATCATAGTCGGTTCATCATAAATTTAAAAAAATAGCAAACTGACATTTATGGGATTTGAATTGATTGATGAAAAGAGTCTTCATAGCCAAACAATAAAACCCAAAAACATAAAATCTGAATACATCCACATGAAGTAAGCCTATAACGCCCCTACACAAACCTTGGTTTGGAAACCTAAAATAACTTGTTGGACACAACCAAACCACTATTAAATTTGTATATATGTAAGTCGTTCTAGTATTTTTTTAATCATTTCTACTAAGTTTAAGTCTTTTGATGTATTTTAATCCATGATTGTTAGTTTAATCGATTACATAAGAAAAGTAAGGACGGAAACATTTGTGATGCATAAAAGAGTGTTAGGGATAAATCTCTTGTATAGGTTTAGATGATAAAAATCACTCTTGTAATCATTATTGTAATTATTGTTCTTGATGATATAAAATGAATATATTTGATTATAATTATGTTTATAAATTAAATAACATTTAATTTGCACTTCATAATATATTCATCGATGATATAATATATTTCAGAATGTATGTGTGAATGTGCAGGAAACATTAAACTGTGTCAATTTGGAAAATTGACTAAGTGTTGGAACAACTGCGGATGAATAAAGTGTTATTCCGTAGATGTTCTGAGGAACATAACTGAAGTGTACATCCGTAGATCTCCTGCGGAAGAACAACTTCAACAGAACAAGAAAAGAACAAGCTTCTGAAGGAGGGATTGCTGCGGAAGACAAGAACTCCTGCGGAAGCACAAGAACAAGTACTGTACAACAGTTGTTGCGGAAGATAGACTATCTGCGGAAGAGTAAATTCCTGCGGAAGAGTAAATTGCTACGGAAGACCAACTAACCCAGAAGTCAACGTCAAGTCAACAAGTCAACGTGGCAGAACAACAACATTAATGGCGACGGAAGACATATTATTCAAGTGAATATTCCACGTCACATCAACAACTTTATTCATATTAGATTCATTGTAAATCTCAAATTCCTAAGCCGATAAACATGGCGAGGATTTGGATAAGTTTAATTAGCTTAATTATAGCAACAAAATAGCTAGCAATAGAACAGAATTAGATCTCTATATATATATACGAGATCAACAACATAGATCATACATAACAACAGTTGAGAATCATCAGTAATCATTATCTGAATCATTGTATTCAAGATCAGCAACATCAATAGCAACAAGAAAGCATTACGATCAACATTATTGAGTTCTCTCGGTTTGATTATTCTTATTCTATTTGTTTGATTGGTTAATTTTAGTATTATTAATAGATTAGACACCAAGTATTGATAATTCCACGATCAATACTTGTTTAAATCAATTCTGATAATTTCTGAACGATCCTTGGATTCACAGGTGGTATCAGAGCTTAGTGCTCATTGATCCAGATCAATTGATTTATCAGCTTTGATTTGTTTAATCGATTACTGCTAAAACAAAATTATTGCTTTCTAAATAAAATAAATTATCATGAGTAATTTAGTTGTTGGTGCTTATCAACCTCCTAAACTGGAAAACAAATATGATTTTAAAACCTGAAAAATCCGATTCAGGAATCATGTTAATTACACAGATTCTGACTTATGGGCTTCGATTACCGAAGGACCTTATATCCCACCAGCCTTAGGAGCGGATTATAAGGATAATAATCAACCCATCAGTTTAAAGAATCTATCACTTGATGATGCCAAGAGAGTCAAGATTGACATCAAAGCTTATAGTATGCTTACTATGGCTTTGCCTGAAGAACTCTTGATCAGGTGTGAATCATACAAAACAGCTAACTCCTTATGGAAAATCCTGCACACTCTATGTGAAGGTAGTGACGAGATTAGAAGCATAAAGAAGGATACTCTCTGTGCACAATATGAAACATTCCATCATATTCCGGGTGAGTCAGTCCCTCAATAATTGCATAGATTCATGTAACTTGTTACAGAGATGAACATCCTTGAACTTAAGTACAACAATGAAGAATTGAATAAAAAGATGCTTCATTCTTTGCCTGAAAACTGGACACAGACTGTGTCCATGTTTAAAAATACTATTGATCTAAAAACAATAGGTCTAGACACTCTAGTGGCAAAAGTAGAAGCATTGGAGCTGGATGAAAAGACAAGAAACAAAAGTGTGAAAGCACCTATAGCACCTTATCTATTCAAAGAACTGAAGAATACTGGCAGTGCATTCATCTGTAATGAAGATGAAGACAACTCCAGTGATGAAGGTGAACAGGAAGGAGAAACAAGTTTCTACACAACAAAGCCTTCAAAATTAAGAACTCAAAGCAATCAGCACAAACAGACAAAAGGAAAGGCTGATGAATCCAAAAGCAAGAAGAATAACAATCAAACAAAACCAATTACTGTGGTTCTAGAGACTGAAGAATAGAAAGCTGCCTTTGCAGCTTTTAGCTCAAGCTTTCAGGCTTATCTAGGAAGCACCTTGACTCCTGCTCAATTTTGTCAACAAGATCTAGAAGAACTTCATCCTGATGAAGTGGAAGAGATGGATCTGCAATGGCAAATGGCAATGATTGCCTATAGAGCCAAGATGTACATGAAAAGAAACAAAGGATTGTCTGTTGGAGGAAGAACAACAAAAATTGGTGTAGATAAGTCCAAAGTGAGATGCTTTAAGTGCAATTTGTTTAGACACTTTCCAAGGGAGTGCAATAACAGCCAACTGACTCAAGATAGCCTAGTCAAAGGAGTATCACACAACCACTATTAACCAATGTATCCCTACCAAACAATACAATAGGTATCTCTAACACTAAAGAAACTGGTTTAATTATTTTGCAGGATGGTACTTGTGATTGGAGCATGTATGAGAAGGAAGTACTTGCTGAAAACCAAGCTTTGATGGCTAATATGGAAAACAAAGTCCCTCTAATGGCACTAAGGTAAGAGAAAGGTTCTGTTCCCCTTCTTGCATAGATGAAGTAGAAAGATATAGAACACATGCTCAACAATTGGCTGATAAAGTAAAAGAAACCTTACTCTTAAATTCCTTTAACCAAATCTAAAAGCACAAGTTGAGCATCTGCCTACATCTTTAACCAAATCTATGTCAGAACATGCATCTACTGAGGTGAAACTGCAAAAATTCCAATTGTCATCACAACTGTATGAGAAACTGTTAAACTCTCACATTTAGTCTAAGAACAAGTCAGGATTGGGATTTCATGCAGTTGCACCACCAGTTACCAACAATTATATTCCTTTACCTGAGTCAATGACCAACAGTTTATCTAATCACTTCATACCTGAGTCATCAGATAAACTTAATAATACTGTGTCATCTTAATCTAGTTCATCAGACTTCGAGCTGTCAGAATTTGATTATGACAACTATGATGACTTAGATGAAGAGGCTGAGACTAATAATGCTGGGTTGGGTAAGGATAAAACTGTGTTAAAAGAATACTCAATTCCAAAGGTACTAAATGAACTTAAACTACCCTATCCACCAAAACAAAGAAATCTGCTAAAGACAATCCACACAAGGATTGAGCAATTAAATGAAGGCATACTTGCATTCAATAAACTAAATAAAGAAAAGTCAGCAAAAAGAGGATCAGGAGAAAAGAACATAACTTCCGCAGATCATCTGCGGAAGAAATCAGAACAGATTAAGAAAAAGTACACAAAAGATACAACACAAGAACCTTTTGATAAGTATGGAAGAGGAAAAGACTCATCAGCAGCTATATTTGAAAAGGAATTAAAGAAGCAAAAACTTATGAGAAAGAAGAAGGCAAAGAAAAGGAATGCATCTGACAGTAAAGATGAAGTTTACAGTAAATGGTGTGACATGCACAACCACAACACAAAAGAATGCTTCTTCAGCAACTATTGCTCAATATGTAACATGAACAATCATATGACTTCAGATTGTTACTTCAACAAATACTGTGCAATATGCAACAAACACAACCATACTACAAAGGAATACTACTTCAACAAGAAGAACAAAACAAAGATTGTCAAGAAAAAGAAAGTAGATACCTCTGAGTCAGACTCACAATCTTCTGAAGATGATAGAGATTCAAACCAAAAGAAACAACAACAAGAATAGAAAGTTACTAAGAAAAACAACAAAATTGCTAAGGTGCAATTAAAGAATAAGAAGGAGAAATCATAAGTGTAAAAGAATGCACCACACAAAAAGGTAGCACTTGAGGAAGAAGACAACTTCTTTGTTCACTTTGACAAAGGCAATTATGTGCCTAAGTCCAAACCAAAAGATGTAGAAACATTTTCTAGCAATTTCTCATCATCCACATTAAAGAAGAAGTCTCAAACAAAAATGACTAACCAAGTCAGTATGAATCAAGAAGACATCACCTCAACCTCATCAACCATTACATCCTCACCTCATACTAAACATAATGTATTAACTGACTGTACAGCTAATCTAGAAAATTCAAGTCTTATTCATGAGAAAGTTGATACATTAGATAACAATGTCAAGCCCAAGACTAGCAAGGCTTAGGCTCCTAAGTCTAACTAAGTTCATCTTTGTTTGCAGGAACATCCAAGGAGGGCTGACAACAAGTGGTATATTAATAGTGGCTGTTCCAGACATATGATAGGAGACTGCACCTTCTTGCAGGACTTCAAACATAAGAATGCTTCATATGTAGCATTTGGTGGGAATAAGAAGTGAGGTAAAATTACTGGTGAAAGAATGGTAACAAATGGAGTTTTAAAGTTTGAAAAAGTTAACTTTTGTGAAAACTTACAGTTTAACTTACTAAGTGTATCACAAATCTGTGACCAACACTATACTACTTTCTTTGATAACTCTGATTGCTACATTCTTAAGCCAGGTTTCAAAATTCCAAAAGACTGAATCCTTCTTAAAGCACCTATGTGTTGGATATGAACAACACTGCACTAACAAGCAAAGAAACATGTCTGATCTCTAAATCATCAGAAGATGAAGCACAACTCTGGCACAGAAGGATGGCTCATTCTAACATGAAGAACATGAATAAATTGATGAAAAATGACTTAGTCATTGGTGTTCCAAAGAAAGAATATTACTGTTCTAATCACTGTTTATCATGCTAAAAAGGCAAACAACATAAAGTATCACATAAGTCCAAAACAATTAACACAAACACAACACCACTAAAGTTACTGCACATGGATCTTTTTGGTCCCACCAATGTGTTAAGCATTGGCAAAAGGCAGTACTGTTTGGTGATTATTGATGATTTCACTAGATTTACCTGGGTATTTTTCTTAAAACATAAAAGTGAAACATTAGAAATTTTAATGGAGTTCATCACTAAGATAGAAAATTAACTTGATCTAAGAATCAAGATACTGAGAAGTGATAATGGACCTGAATTTGTTAATTATGTCTTAGACTCATTTTGCAGGGATAAAGGCATAGCTAGGCAATTTAGTGCTCCAAGAACTCCTCAACAGAATGGAGTTGCTGAGAGGAGAAATAAAACTCTAATTGAAGCAGCAAGAACAATGCTAGCTGACTCACATCTGCCAATAACATTTTGGGCAGAAGCTGTGAACACAACCTGCACTGTTCAAAACAGAACTTTGATTGTCAAAAAATATAAAAAAACACCCTATGAACTTCTGTTTAAAAGAAAACATTTTATAGGATATCTTAAAGCTTTTGGGTGTCACGTATCTGTATTAAACACAAAAGAACAGTTAGGAAAATTTGCTGAAAAAGCTTATGATGGTTTCTTTATTGGTTACTCATCAACATCTAAATCATATAGAGTCTATATTCCACATGATAATATAGTGGAAGAAACTCCTATTGTATCCTTGATGAATCCTTATTTCCAAAGTCAGTAAAAGGATCATCTTGGCTGTTTGATATAGATGCATTAACTAACTCATTTAACTCTGGTTATCTTAACATGACAGGTGCTGCTGATACATGTTACCCTTATGTTCCTCCAAATATGGGTGTACCATTGACAGCTGACCCACCTAGAGTCACTCCTTTGGAGAATCAAAGTAACACTGATCCTGATGCATCAACACAAACTAGTATAGATGTTTCTGATGACCTCACACCATGCACATCAGCTGAAGTACCATCTACTTCTGTAGATGTTCCTACTATTGCAGATGATCGACTGAGATCCCCTAATAATCAAAACACATTAGAAAACCACTCAACACCATTGTCACACACAGAAATATCTTGCTTTGAAACTACAGCTGATCAAGTCCCTGCGGAAGACATGTCCACTACCCCGGAAGGCATACATGTTTCTGTGAAAACTCAGACAATTGCACCAGAAAATGAGATGAACTACTTTATTGAACCTCCATCACAACTAACCTCATCTCCAACAACCAACATCACAAATCTGGATTCATCCATCCAAGTTAATGATGTACCAACAGTTAGAGCACATAAGTATCACCCAATTGATAACATGATAGGTCATCTTCACAACAGAACTGCCAGAAGACAAGGGGGAGCTACAAACACGTGTCTATTCTCCAGCTTTCTATCACAAGTAGTACCTCCCAACATAACAAAAACCTTGAAAGACAACAGCTGGATTGAAGCAATGCAAGAAGAACTTCAGCAATTCAGGAAACAGAAGGTGTGGAATCTAGTTGATCTCCCTGAAGGCCAATATCCCATTGGCACAAGGTGGTTATTTAAAAATAAGCTAGATGACAGGGGAATAATAATCAGAAACAAAGCAAGGCTGATTGCTCAAGGCTACACACAAGAGGAAGGCATAGACTATGATGAAGTCTTTGCACCAGTTGCAAGGATTGAGGCAGTAAGAGTGTTTTTGGCATATGCATCATATAAGAAGTTCACAGTTTACCAAATGGATGTAAAGTGTGCCTTCTTATATGGTAAAATTGATGAAGAGATTTATGTTTCTCAACCACCAGGATTTGAAGATCCTGAGTACCCTCACAGGGTGTACAAGCTTGATAAAGCTTTATATGGACTTCATCTAGCACCAAGAAAATGGTATAAAACACTGTCCAAGTTTCTCCTAAGACATGGATACAAGAGAGGAACAATTGACTAGACACTCTTTCTCAAACATGAACATCAAGATCTCTTAGTTGTTTAAGTATATGTTGATGATATCATATTTGGATCAACAAACAAGAGACTCTGTGAAGAGTTTGAAGCCTTAATGCAATCTGAGTTTCAGATGAGTTCAATGGGAGAATTAACTTTCCTTTTAGGATTACAAGTTCATCAGAAAACAGATGGCATCTTCATCAATCAAGAAAAGTATATCCTTCAAACACTGAAGAAATACAACCTTGCAGATTGTGTGTCATGCAAAACACCAGCATCTACTATAGATAAGATTGTATCAGATCCAACAGGGAAGTCTATTGATCAAAGATTATATAGATCTATGATAGGATCATTAATGTACTTAACTGCTAGTAGACCTAACATAATGTTTGCTGCGTGTGTGTGTGCTAGGTATCAAGCAGAACCAAAGGAGTCCCACTTGAATGGAGTAAAGAGAATATTTAGATTCCTCAAAGGGAAACCATCACTTGGACTTTGGTATCCCAAGGAAGGAGACTTCAAGCTTTACTCCTATTCAAACAGTGACTACGGAGGATGCAACAACAATAGAAAATCAACAACTGGAGGATGTCAATTCATAGGACCAAGACTTGTGTCTTGGCAGTACAAAACGTAGACAAATATTTCAGTATCCACAGCCGAGGCTGAATACATAGTTGCTTCAGCAGGCTGCTCCCAGGTTCTATGGTTACAAAATCAATTACTTGATTATGGTTACAATTTTCTCCAGACACCAATATATATAGACAATTCAGCTGCTATGTTTATCACTGCTAATCCAGTCCAACATAGTTAAACTAAGCATATAGAAATCTTATACCATTTTCTAAGAGACTGCTCAGAAAAGGGACTAATGAAGTTGATCAAAGTGGACACAACAAATCAGCTTGCTGATTTATTCACTAAGGCCTTTGATTCAGTAAGATTTAAGTTCTTAATTGAATCATTAGGCATGATCAACTTAGAATAAGTTCAAAACATTAACAACAGGTATATAGGCTCATTAACTGTGATCATATGAGGATACAACACAAACTTATGTGTAAGGATTTTTATAACCTACGGATATGATAGTATGCTATAAACATGACATATATCCTGCCTGCACCCAATCAACTATCTACTGATCTGATGTGTTGAATATGTGAATAGGTTCTAAGTGGAAAATAAGTTATGTCATACTCAACATAAAGCCAAGATGACTTAGTATGGATAAGTCATTATGAGGAGATAACAAGTAAGTCTCATCAAAAAGTACACAACTCATCACATATGCACACTTACTATGTTGTAACACCTTATAACCTCTATCTTTGCGCATCATGACCCTCTGTTTTGCGTAAGCAAAGACCTGGGTCAAAGGGCACCTCTGTTTTACGTAAGTAAAGACCTGGTGACCTGATGTTGATCATTAAAAGTTCCCAAAAAGAACTGCTCCCAAAAGAATCCTAAAGGATCAACTACATAGTATTCAAAGAGCATTCATAAAAGTCATTAATAAGATTTCAAATAAATCTTAAGATAGAGCTTATAATATACGGAACATGGTATGTGTGATAAAGTGATGACTTGATCACAATCTGGGAGACAGACTTTCATACACCTTGCATGATGCACTCATCCTTGTTTACCTTTAATTCTTACCAAAACATGATAACTAGCCGGACATGCCCAACATACACTTTAGTTTGAACTTCTGCGGATCACCATATTTGCAATTTTCACTAGATCCAATAGGCTTTTCACTCAACCAAAATAAGCAGGAATGTGTCTGATTTATAGTATGATCCTTAGTTTCTCAACCAATTACCTGCCACAGAACACTATACTCATGTGATTTTCAGTTACACACTCACTGATCATGCGATCTTCGTATAAATTTTTGATAAACTCATCTGTAGATGATTAATCACAAATTTAGGGGGAGTAAGTATAACTGATCAATTAATTCCCTTAATCTGAGCAGTATAACTAATCAAAACAGAAGGCGTACTACGGAAGACATGAAGATATCTTCCGTAGATACAGTGAAATCTGTTCATCCGCAGATGCTTCTGTGGAAGACAGAATGGGTCCTCTTCCGTAGATAAAGTACGGAATAAACAGAAAAAAACTATGATTTCCGTGGATATTATACTTTGCTTAATTATATGATCATTAATTGCTATTAATTATTAATTAGGCATAGTTAATAACCGCGGAGGGGTAAAAAATGTAAATGGGTCCCACACGGTAGACAGCCTGTCTGAAAAGGTATAAAAAGATACTTCGACCGTTGGCCTTTCTATTTATTTTCAAAACACTCTGACCTAAAAACCTCTTCATCCAAAACCCCCTTCTTCATCGTCTACAACGAACACTAGGCTAACACCACTGTCATCATGGCTAATCGGTTCGTAAAAGACCACAATGTCTGTGTATTTCTGAATCCAGATGTGGAGGATGAATGCAGAGACATTATAAGATACCTGAGAAGAACACGACTCTTCTACGCGCTGACTGCTGACTCAGTCATCTATCTATCCCACATGATAGATTTCTGGAATACAGCTGCAATAGTCGAATGAGATGAAGGAACCATGATCACTGCGACCATTGGGAACTTACCCCTTTAGGTAAACGAAGGAATAATCCGCAGTGCCCTAGAACTGGGAGAGGATGAACAAGGTCATCCGGATGTATTCGACCATGAATACATCCAGAAGATATTCAATCTAATGGGCTATGATGGTGACTATGAACATGGAGAAATCAAGAAGGGTAGGCTATGCAAGCCTTACCGGTTCCTCTGTCATACTTACCTCAAGTGCATCTCCAACCGGAAGTCCGGGTTAGATAGATTCTCACGCCACATCTCATCTGGGATCATAGGAATCTTTGAAGGAAGAACCTATAATTATGCAAAATACATCATGAACTGCCTTTGCGATCATGTGCAAGTGCAAAAGGAGAACAAGATGTTCATGTTCCCTCGGTTCCTCCAACTGATAATTAATGAACAAATCCCCGAAGTGGAAAGAGAAGGTGATATAGGTGTACATTGCCACTTAAACAAATCCCTTCTCAACAAATTAAAAGGGCAGTATGAAGGAGGCGGTGTGGAGATGTTTGGTCATGTACGAGATGAGAATGACATTCCTCAGGAGCTGCTGTGGGTTGAGGAACCACAAACTGAAAGCTCATCAGCACCATCTGCCACACACTCCCAGCTTGAAACACCACAACATGCTTCACCCAAATCACCCCAACAAGAATCACAGCCACCACTATCACCCATCCACTTGACATCTTCAAGTGAGAATACTGAACCCATCTCTCCTGGCCAATCACCAATATCAATCAACACTGCTTCTACTGAAGTAGTTGGCCAGGATGGGACTCAACCTTCACTCCCACACTCACCAATCTCCATAATATCAATTGATACTATTGCCACAGAGCCCATATCTCCTCTACCACCAACTGAACCAACCATCTCACCCACTACTACTGAACCCATTGACAGCCCAACACCAACAGAAGAACTCCACCTTGATGAGGATGTTGATGAAGCTATTAATGATGAAGATACAAAAGAAGTTGTATTGATGTAGAAGAGAAAGATAAGGAAGAGGAAGTTGAGCAAGAAGAGAGTGCTTACATTGATGTCATTGCTTACAATGAGAATGACCTGAATGAAGAAGAAATCAATGTAAGAAAAAGCTATCTGGTGGCAGAATACAACAATCTTGTACTGAAAGGGAACAAAAAGCTAGAAAAGTTAAGAAGGTTAACGAAGGAGATGAAAGAGAAAGATGAATTAATAGAGAAGCTGGAGAGTAGATTGAAGAGTCTGAGGGAAGATACAGTGATGAATAATGAAGTAATTGATGCTTTGAATGATTTGGTCGATAAACAAGCTGAAAGACTGAAACTAGAAGATGATGAGATTGAAAGGTTGAAGAAGAAGTTGACTGAAGCTGAAAAGAACAAAAGTGATTCAACACTGATCACCTACAGTAGGAAAAGAAAATACTTAGGGAAGACAGCTGATGCATCTGGAGAATCAACTAAAAGAGCTAAACCAGATTCTACAGAGCATCAAACCCCATTGAAGCAACAAGTAGAAGAAAGTGACTCTGAATGGGAAGAGCTTCTAAAGGAAGAGTCTGAAGAAGTCAAACTAGAAAAGCTATTGACTACTGATGACATAGTAGAGGAAAGACCATAGTCATCCATGTTCATGCAGTTAATCAATCATGGATTTCCATATGACTTGGTCGAGAAGATGAATATGAGAGAAATGATTGAAGCTTTAAAAGAATTTGATGCTGCAAGACTGATGCTTCCAGTCTGTACTTATGAAACATTCTCCAAATTCAAAGCTATGGAGAAGATCAGGAAGGAATTGGGACACTGTGAAACAAGCAAGCTCACTAAGTATAATATGACATGCTGGCTGTAAAGCCACAATTATCTGCCCTATGAGCTAAAGGGAAGAACAGTTGGTGAGCTCAGGGCGATGATGGAGCATGCAATGACAGTTGAACTAAACACTGGAGTAAGATTCAGGTCCGGAGCCCCTAATCCTACTTATAAACAAACAACATCTCCTCCTAAGACAACTGTAATTCAAGTCAAAGACATCCACAAAGGCACAGAATAGATGATAATTGAGCCTAGGGGTGTGATTCCTCATAAGGTGTGGCCTCTGGGAACCGCTGTGAGGGAAATAACTGAGAAGAAAACAAGTCTAATTTAGCTATTTGAACAAATGACACTCCCAAGAGTAGCTGGAGAATAGGAGATCATAGGATGGAAATATGACGGGGAATAGGATTGCACACTCATCAAGAGGGCATCTGGCATGGTGTAATACTTTCACAGAGTAGAAACTCTACTAGCCCTGCCAGATGTTGACCTTCATACTTTACAAACCATTCCCATCACCAATTATCCCATAAGTCCAAGGGGTCGAGATTTCTCCAGATTGGTAGCCAAGCTAAGCCACAGGAGTAAAGGCAGTGTACTAAAAGAGGCTTATCAAGTGGATGCTGAACACACCAGACGAATTCAAAGGAGGTCACATACCAGTTCTCATCATGTTGATGCTCAACTTAAGCAAAGAACTGGGTATGCTGACTTGACCAATGCACCACTAAAGATCATAAATGGAAATCAATTTACTTGCCCAATAACATAATGGGGGTATGTAGAGAAAACAAAAGAACTGGTGTTGCAAAGGAATGATCCACAGAGGAAAGGACAAAGTATACGATTATTTGACCCTATGGAAATCAAA
The DNA here is from genome assembly GCA_025506505.1 of Flaveria sonorensis. Taxonomy (NCBI): domain Eukaryota; kingdom Viridiplantae; phylum Streptophyta; class Magnoliopsida; order Asterales; family Asteraceae; genus Flaveria; species Flaveria sonorensis. The sequence goes on along the minus strand of CM046430.1, from coordinate 41,314,625 downwards.
CTCCTGCACCCAAGTTATACATCATACCTCCATGACAAGCACTTCCCTAGGCTGCAAGATCAAACTGCACAAAATGACTTATGCTTATACGTTTATCTAATTCAAGTCATGGACAAGCTGCATGCCAATGCAAGTAAACGAAGGAAGTATGAAGCAGGTCAGCTTGTTGGTATAGAGATTAAGCCAGTAATAGAACTAAGAATTTCAAAACAGGATGAATTGGAGGTGGTGTCCAATAACAGTGTTGTTGCAACACTCACCACTGAAGAGGATGTCCTGGGATTGAAATATAAAACTCTGAAGAGGTTGAGCAGAAGGAAGATCAAGATTAAATATGAAGACCAACAAGTGACTACTGATTACTTTAAAGAGAAGATTTTGACAAGAGTGAATGAGCTTAGAGTACTAAACCAATGATTACTAGAGTCTAAACCTAAGGGGAGTACTGTTTGGGATAGATCTCTTTTATAAGTTTAGATGATAAAAATCACTCTTCTAATCATTATTATAATTATTGTTCTTGATGATATAAAATAAATATATTTGATTATAATTGTGTTTATGAATTAAATAACATTTAATTTGCACTTTATAATATATTCATCAATGATATAATATATTTCAGAATGTATGTGTGAATGTGCAGGAAACATTAAACTGTATCAATTTGGAAAATTGACTAAGTGTTGGAACAACTGCGGATGAATAAACTTCCGTAGATGTTCTGAGGAACATAACTGAAGTGTACATCCGTAGATCTCCTGTGGAAGAACAACTTCAACAGAACAAGAAAAGAACAAGCTTCTGAAGGAGGGATTGCTGCGAAAGACAAGAACTCCTGCGAAAGCACAAGAACAAGTACTGTACAACAGTTGTTGCTGAAGATAGACTATCTGCGGAAGAGTAAATTCCTGCGGAAGAGTAAATTGTTGCGGAAGACCAACTAACCCAGAAGTCAACGTCAAGTCAACAAGTCAACGTGACAGAACAACAACATTAATGGCGACGGAAGACATATTATTCAAGCAAATATTTCACGTAACATCAACAACTTTATTCATATTAGATTCGTTGTAAATCTCAAATTCCTAAGCCGATAAACATGGTGAGGATTTGGATAAGTTTAATTAGCTTAATTATATCAACAAAATAGCTAGCAATAGAACAGAATTAGATTTTTATATATATATACAAGATCAACAACATAGATCATACATAACAACAGTTGAGAATCATTACAATCATCAGTAATCATTATCTGAATCATTGTATTCAAGATCAGCAACATCAGTAGCAACAAGAAAGCATTACGATCAACATTATGAGTTCTCTCGGTTTGATTATTCTTATTCTATTTGTTTGATTGGTTAATTTTAGTATTATTAATAGATTAAACACCAAGTATTGATAATTCCGCGATCAATACTTGTTTAAATCAATTCTGATAATTTCTGAACGATCCTTGGATTCACAAAGAGTATTGTGTTGTACTTTTTGTAAGAACCTAGGGAGAAGATCAATAGGTTATTTTATAATTAACTTTGGTGTTTTAAAATTCATTTAGATCCTAAAAATGATATCTAATTTTGTTGTTAAGTAAAGAGATTAGAGAAGAGATAACACTACATGTATAGTGGTTCTGTTGGATGTTAATAAATACACCTAAGGTCCACTCCTCGATTTTCAACAATGGGTTTGCCTTCACTAAATCTGTTTCTTTGAGTCGGTATAAATCATTAATACAACGTCCCACCGAGAAAATGTCTCTCAATCATGATTGAAGTTTTAATTACACTACTTGAATAAAATGTTTATTGTCAATTTTTAAGCTTTTAGAGGTTGTTTAAATAGCTAAGAGGATAGAGAACACATACCTTATGAGATGTTGTACAGTTATCTGTGGTTGGAACTCGGAACTGAGAAATAAAAAGTAAGGAACATGATGCGTGAGATAGATTTGAACACTTTATGATGCTTGAGAATCATCATTTATCTCCTCCAAATTGTCTGTTCATTTTAACTGTTAGAATGATCATCCTATATTTTTTTCCTATCACATACAAATGTTAAGATATTTGTAAGATTACTGGGTGAATTTTACATTTGTAAATAATATCTTGCTCGCAGTTAATAAAAGCGATGACAACTTTTGGCACAACGTGAAACATAACTTAAAAAAAGTTTGAGTTTTACACTCTAACTGTTTAATAAACACGCCATATTCAACTTAAGATGTTGTAATGCATGGGATTTGTTTTGATTGTACTAGAATTAAAGGGAACCATCACCCCGTTCAACTCTAAAATAAAAACCAAGTCTAATATGTCAACTTGTGAAAACTAGTCTAGCTCCTTACAGCTTTATTATAACATGTCTACAACGTGTACATCTTGATTGCAACTTACTCACAACATATCAGCATAAGCTATTATGACCAGACAACCTATTTAGGTAAACAATTTAGATGAATTGTTTCTGAGATGAATGTTTGAAGTGTATTTAACAGGTATAAATTTATTTATTATTTTGACACTCACCAGTAGTAACTTATTAATTAACCCATCGACCCGAAATGAGTATGACACTAAGTTAATGCATTTAATAAAAAGATTATTTTAGGGGAAATATTTAAATAAAATGTCTATTAAAACTAAAAATGTAAGAACAAATCTCAACCATCAATCTTATTAATCAATAATTGAGATTAAATAGTAATGAAAAGTTTTTTAGATATTTATTTAGAAATAACCACTTTTCTTGACTTTTTTCAAGTTCTTTCATTTTGTTTAAACGTTCATAAGTTTTATGTATGTCATTATTTTTTTATAAATAATACACCATAAAAACAAGGGTTTTTATCTTTAAAATAAGTAAAATATTGTTATATAAAATATAATATTATTTTAACGTTTTTAAGCTCATAATTGTATATTTAGTGCAGTTTGTATTTTTTTAATGCTATTGTGTTTTTCTAAATTGATGAATTTTATAAAAAATATAATGGAATAATAGCATTATTGTGTATCTCTAATATGTAAAACACAATAATAAATTAACAGCTAATTAATATAATACATTAAAAACAATGACAAAATAACATAATGTCTCATTGTGTTTTTTATTGTTATTGTGTTATCTTGAATATCATGACTTTTCAAAAATACATTGGTGAAATAATATTATTGTGTACTTCTAATTGTAAAATGCAATGATAGATAACAAGTTTATATAATCTATAAAAAAAATAATAACAAAATAATAGAATATCTCATTGTGGTTTTTGATCGCCATTTTGTAACCTCGAAAGATTTTTGAAAAATATATTGTGAACTAACACCATTGTGTACTTGTAATTACAAAACACAATGATAGATAACAAGTTTATATAATCTATAAAAAATAATGATAAAAATAATATATTATGTTAACTTTAACACTACAAGTTTTAAAAAATACATTAGTGAAAGTATATCATTGTGTACTTTTAATCATAAAACACAATGTATAGAAACAATGACAAAAATAACACAAAATGATTTAAAACGTAAAATAGAATAATTAATACATATAACAAATTATGTAAAATATATAACACAATGAACTGATATTTGACACAATGAAGATTTAAAACCCAATTATTTGACGTATTTCACACAATGATCAAAATATCCTCCTCTTTGAAAGAATAAAAGACACGAGTCAAACCAATAATCTTTTGTAACCATTTTATATAAATATTATTTTTACTATAACTCTACCTAATATTACTACTAAAGTTAAGAAGACACAAAATAATAATATGTCATAAACTTTTATTTGAAATAATAAATTTTATACGCAAAATAATATGTTTTATTTTTTACTATTTCAATAATATATTTTCCTCATTAGTTATTAAAGGTGTATGGTTTAAAATACATATAAAGTTATTTATTTTAAAATTAAGTTCATTAAATTATAGTCTCATTGTTATTAGCATTTAATCTACGTATAAATAGTATTAGAATAGAATACTAAAGTAGACATTAATGGTAGCATGTGTTTTTGGAGGAATTAAATTCGTGAAGACAACGTACAACAACTTGTATGTTAGAAATAGTGCGAGTGGTAAATATTGGTCTTTGGATTAATGAGTGGATGAGATCGATTCAATAATTCTAGTTCTTTCTTCTGCTCGGATATTGTTTGTCATAACTAAATCAAACATAATAGTAGGGGTTTTAACCTTTTTAATATTGATGACATGATTAACTGCAAAGTGGAAGTTTTTTTTCCTTCTAAAGTTTTCAAAACTTATATAGGATAACTGGATAAGGGTATAGAATAATAGTTCTTTAATTTTCTAATGTTGTTAACTTGCTTTTTGTTGTTAATTAATATAATTACTAGATTTTAAGGTGATAGGTTGTTGCGATTTACGAACAACGTATTATATAAGACTAGATAAATATCTAAATTTACTTACGCTGCATTTTTTAATGTCTTGAAATAACAATGTTATTAGTTTGAAGAAAATGAGTACGTTGAAATAAGGTAGAGTTTAACAATATTCAAAGCACATAACAATGTCATATGTTTGAAGAATATGTGTGCACACACAGTCATATAGTCAATTGTCTATGTCAATATATCTTTCATATAGTTTGAATCAAAGGATAGCAAATTCAAAGGATAAAAATTCGACTGCCCAGCGGATAAGATCATATCGACTCAAGCTCCGATTTACCAGAACGATTCCTCCAACTCTTGCCCTACACACACTCAACTAACACTTGTTAAGGCATCACAAGAAGAAAGTCTCTTTGCAATAGCCCTCAGGCAAGAAAATAAGTATTAAGTATGTAAAAATAGATTAAGTGTGTGTATATATATATATGTATATATATATTATATGTATATATATATATATGTATATGTATACATATGTACATGTATACATATGTATATGTATATATATGTGTATATGCATACATATGTATATGTATACACATATATGTGTATATACATATATATGTATACACATATATATGTATATATATAGCTATATATGTATATATATGTGTATATATAGATATATGTATATATATGTATATATATGTATATAATATAGAGAGAGAGATAGAAAAGTATTTTGTGCATGAGAAAATCAATCCCCTTACCTTGTATTTATAATTGTATGATTTATGCATGATTAGTCATGAATGATGATGATAGTGGTATCAAAAGAGTTTGTTACTTAATTGAGTCATACCCCTCATGCAATCAGAGTTTGTTACTTAATTGAGTCATACCCCTCATGCAATCAGGGGTGTGTGTTATTAACGGTTAGGATTAGTGACAATTGTAATTTCCTGTATGTTGACACGTGTCTGTACCCCCCGCCCCCCCATCCTTTATTACGGGTCACACCATATCGCAAGTTTCTGGATCCGAGTTTCCAAGTGCCCTATGTCGGTATATAGATAACAAATTTAGATCATTAGTTGGCATAGATTAACTAGTTCAAAAGCTAAAACTTAAACTATAAATCACTCTTACCCCAGTGGGATGTACATACGAAGAACAACTTAAACTAGAGAGTTAGTTCATGAGCCTAACTCTAGATTACAGAGAATGCAGCGGTTAAACATGATGAACATGCAACAGAGAGAGTCGAGAGCATTTTAGTAGCAAACAAGAAGGATTTGGCTTTTTTGTGAGTGACATTTAATGTTGTAACAATCGCTGGACGCTGTCAGGTTAGTCGACTAGAGAGTTATGAGTACTCGTTATAGGCGGATAGTACCCGGGGAGTACTCAAACATGATAAATTATAAAGAAATTAATTTTTAAAAAATTGTATATGTATCAAATATCATAAGTTCACTAATATTTATAACAATACATGTGAATATTAATATAAATTAAAAGGATACATGTTTAAATAATAAATTTCAAAAATTAATATTTATTCTATCATATTATAGACATGATAATCATTTAATAGTCGTTTTCCAGGGTATCTCTATGAAAAACAACGAAAATCTAACAAAAAACGATGAAAAATAATGAAAATTGACGAAAAACAGCGAAAATTCAAGTTTTCCGAGTTGGGCCGCCTAGCTCTGAGCCGGACCGATTTTGACCAAGGTGAGTTGAAGAAAATCAATTCAGTAAACGACCGAGTTCCAAATACACCCCGAATACTTGGCCAAGTTGGTCGAGTTTTACAACACTTGTGACATTCGACCATTGTTTTCTTATACTCAAATATTACACTCTAGGCCTTCACAATTTAAATCAATCTCAAAATATTTTACGTCATCATGAAACGTGATTAAATGAGACCAAAGTATTTTCATTGTTGTCACAGTACAAATTTATAGGAAGTTATTGCTTTTGCGTTAGGTCATTTAAATTTTTAGCAGCCAAATGATTTTACATGATGCTACAACGATTACATGATATTCGACATCTGTAGATGATCGAGAAATTGTTGAGTGTTTCTTACCCTTTCGAGAAACCAAACTGTCACCTCAAATTATGTAATAACCAGTTACATATCTTTTAGTTGCCAAACATTTCCACCGGTCTTAGTATACATAGTCCTTTAACAAAAGTTATTAAATTTTGTAAACCAAGACCCTTTTCTTAAGACTTCCATAATATTTATGTAACAATCTTATTGCAATTTCAGACTGTAACGTTCATATGCGACTGTAACGGACAATATATAAATTGACTCAAACTATGATAAGTTATGCCAAGGCTAGTTAGTGTCAAGTAAATTAATTTACCAATCATATTTTTATATTAAGATATATTTTCAAAAACACAATCATTTTCATATGAATTTTCAAGAACTCTTACAATCACCTTCTTTTCAATAGCATCATTATTCACTTGGCTTTCCCTCGAAAAACCAAACTTAGCAAGCAAATCTAATTAGCACTTTCTTTAGAATAATGTAAAACCAAGCATTGTTTGACAAATTTAATTTCATCGATTTCCTCGTTCACTACAAGAAATGTCAACAATAACGGCGACACTACTAGCGACGACTTTCTCATTAGCGGCAACATCATTAGCGGCGACATGTCGCCACTATTGATCCTCGATTCGTTTGATGTTTATTCACTCAGATCTGGTCGTTGATAATGTTATAGATCTAACGGTCAGGGTTATATCGTACAATGACCAATAGCGACGACATCATTAGCAGCGACAGGTCGTCGCTATTGGTACAGCATCTAACAATACGTGATTCCCTCCACTTACTGCTTTCCCTCCACACCACACCCATTGCACCCTTCCTTTCCCGCCAGCCACCACTCCGCGACCACCATTCCGGCAACCACCACTCCTCGACCACCATCCTCAACCTTCGGCCACCACATTCCTCAACCTTCGACCACCACCATCCCTCGACCTCACCCTCTCAGCCTCACCCTCAACGTCCGACCACCACCATCCCCTCAACGTCACCCTCAACTTCCGGCCACCACCGTAGACCTGCTACTGCTCCCGTCGTTGCTGCTACCGTGGACCTCGACCACCATCGCCACCTCTTTTGCTACCTTTTGTGGCCTTCAACACAAATTAGAAGGTAAGTTTTTTTTGTTAACACAAATATATGCTTGTTTATGTTAATTTATGGTTGAAACATGTTTAGATTTTTATTTTTAGTTGGTTGAATAAAATTTGGTAAAGGATTTGTGTAATTTTTTGGTTTTAATAAAAATTGTTCAAGACGATGAACTAATGAGATGAATTTAGGTATTTTGGGCATTTGATGTAGACTATTTGTTTAAATGGATTTAAAAAATAGATTTTGGTGCTTAAAATTTAGTTGAAAATTGTTTAGGTGTATTTGGGCATTTGATCTAGACTTTTTGTTTAACTAGTTGAAAAATGTTTAGATGTTAATGTTTAGTTGGTTGAATAAAACTTGTTAAAGCATTTGTGTAATTTTCAGGCTTTAAATATAACTTGTTCAAGATGGTGAATATTGAGATAACATTTAGTATATGTAATTTATGCTTAGTTTAGAAATATATTTATGTATGTTGTAGGTTTGACTAGATGGATTTGGTATTTAGTTACTTAAAGTTTAGTTGAAAATTATTTAGATGTATTTAGGCATTTGATGTACACTTTTTGTTTAAATGGTTGAAAGATGTATAGATTTTGATTTTTTACTTGGTTGAATAAAATTTGTTAAAGCATTTGTGTAATATTTTGTTTTTAAATAAAACATGTTCATATTGGTTTAATTTATTGTTTTTAATTATATGATCCAAATAACACTCCACTAATGTAAGTTGAAACTTTACTTTATGAGAAACAAAAATAGTTAGCTATAATAAACAAAAATAAGAAATTACCTAAATCATCAAATGAAACATAAAATTACTTGAAATAATTGTAATAATGTTGCAATTCATTCAAATAATTTCAAGTTTCATTTGATTGTTTTAGTAATTTTCAATTGTTGTGCATTATTAGCTTTTAGGTTTCGTAACTTCATTTTAATCACCATGAGCTTAGAAATATCCGCCCGAAATTGATTTATTAATTAATTTTAGGTTGTCCTCGTTTGGGACTGCTTTTGAATATTTTATCTCATTTAAGATGTGAATATGTATTACTTGATTGTTTGTGTAAGAAAGATTTGGTTGTCATTTTCTCTTTGCTCATCGGGTATATATTTCTATATACTTGGGAGCTAAGAGGAAATGCTGCTGAATTTTTTCTTAAACAAACAATCATGTAATACATATTTATATATAAGATAAGGTTTTCAAAAAGTGGATACAGGAGCCTACCTTTTTGAATTCTCTATCCGTTGTCTTAGTTCTTGCTTATGTTTCATAGAAAGTTTTTTATCCACTTAAATCCTAAATTGTGTTGCAGTTTCATAATCATGTCTGTCAATAAAAGTTGGCTTCGTAATCTGAATCGTAGATCACCTGAGTATCAGCAAGGACTTAACTCTTTAGAAAAACTTACCGACAGCTATGGCCAGATTCAACATCCGTATATGAAATGTGAGAATACCGTATTATTAGGATGGGTTAAAATGAAATATCATTTAGAAATATAGGGCATGTGCCGGACCTATAAGGATTGGATCTATCATGGTGAAAGTTTAATTCCTGAATATGTAGTTGTAGATGACTTTGAGCCAACAAATGATATGGCTGACGTCATCAAAGATGTTATGGAAGGGAGTAGCGGTGTTCGTGATGATTTAAAGACTTGTTAGAGAAAGTTCAATCAGAATTATATCCTGGTTGTATTAAGTTTTCTTTCCTTGACTTTTTAGCAAAACTTATGCATATAAAGGTGAAAAATAAATGGACTAATAGCTCATTTGATGAGCTTCTTCAGTTATTGCAATCTTCACATCTTGAAGGTAATAAAATTTCCTCTTCTCATTATGTAGCCAAAAAGACATTAAGGAGGATCGGTTTAGGTTATGACCGAGACTATGACGTTTGTATTCTTCAAGGCACATAACAAAAGATATGATTTGGCATAGTACCGGACGATCAGAAGAGGGTACGATGCGTCATCCGGTTGATGGTTCTTCCTTGAAAGATTTTGATAAAAAAAGTACCCTTTCTTCTCAAGGGAACCACAAAACACAAATAATTGAATCATAGTGGGTGATTTGAGTTTAAACTGGTTTAAATGATTTAAAGTTGAATGTGTTGAGTATATCATAGTGTGTTTAGGTTCTTTTGACCCTTTATCGCTAAAATAGACTTAGATTATCTAAGTTTTAGATTAAACGGATCAAAGTAAGTGAAAATGATATGATTTGAGTTTAAACAAGTCAAAATGACTTACAGTTGGATGTTTTAAGTATATCATAGTGTGTTTAGGTTATTTTAACCCTCTATCGCTTATATAGACTTAAATTATCTAAGTTTTGGATTAAACGGGTCAAAATATGCGAAAACAACATGATTTGAGTTTAAACGGGTAAAAATGACCCTCTATCACTAAAACTAACTTACATTATCTAAGTTCTATTTTAAAGGGTTAAAACGGGTCAAAATAGGTGAAAACAACATAATTTTAGTATGTTTCTATAAGTATATTAAGTGTGTTTGGTTCATTTTGATCCGAATGATTAAAGTAAACTTAAATCATTTAGTTGTTAGTTTAACATGTTTATTTTGACACTTTGTATAGTTAAAATTGAATGTGTTACATTATAATATATACTTTGCAAAATATAGCAATTTATAATGTGTACTTTGTTTTGTAGGATCAAATTTCAAGTCTTTTCAAAATCCAAATTTTATGTCACAACTTACACAGATTATTGTTTCGTAAAAGGCTGCAAATCAAGGCGAAGAAGATGATTAGGATGAGGGGGATGAATAGCGTATTTGTTTAGTAGGTTAAGTTTGTTTTTGAGTAGTTTAGGGTTAATCTACTTATGTTTAGGTTAAACAATATTTAACCTATTTATGTTTAAGTCTTATGTTTAGTTTTATGACTAGATTACTTAATATTGTTCATGTAGGTGTGAAAATTGTATGTCGTTTATGGACACTAGTTTATTTTGCGTTATTGGGAAATCTAGATTTTTTTTATATGTGTATGAATGGGTTGAAAACCTAAAAATTTAAAAATATTAAAAAATATATTTAAAAAAAGTGACTATGCCGCGACTTGTCGCCGCTAAAAATCTTATTTAACCAGATAGAGGCGACATTTATCGCCGCAAATGAAGAGATTAGCGGCGACGTCATTAGCGGCGAAAAATTAGTCAATAGTGACACATTAATAGCGACGACATGTCATTAATAGTGGCGATTTTTAACATTAATGGCGGCGACAATAGTCCGCACTAATGGTCGAAAATTTTTTAGTGGTTATTATATATCATCAATATATACCAACAAAACAATTATTCTCTGGCCTTGGATTTTTGCAAACAAAGTATATCCATTAATAATCTCTAAGGGTTTGTTTTAGACCATAAATGATTTAACAAGTTTACAAACCCCTGTATCATCTTTATTAAAATACCCTTTGGGTAAAGATATGCACAGTGTTTCATCTAAATCCCCATATAAAAAAACATTCTTCACTTATACTAATATGTTTTAGACCAAAATGATTTAACAAGTTTACTAATATGTTTTAGAGATTAGCCATTAATAATCTCTAAACAGCTAAAGAAACTAAATAACAAACGCTTAAACTTTTTAATAACTAATGAAAAAGTTTCATCAAGTCTATTCCTTCTTTCAAATTATACCCTCTAGCTATAAATGTAGCTTTGCAACGTTCTACTTCTCCATTAACCATTTACACTCTATTGCCTTTCTAGATGAAGGTAACACAACTATTTCTCATGTACCATTTTTATTTAGTGCTTCTATTTCCTTGTTCATAACATACACCCAATTCTGATGTTTATTGCTTCATTAATAATTTTAGGTACGTCAATCTTATTTACCATTGAAACAAAACACTTGAATTCATTATTAACTACTTTATCTAAATTCTACTTAACTTTACAATCTGGAACATAATCACTCAATCTTTTAGGGCGGTTATGGCTTTTTACCCCTGAACACGTTGATTTTGATCACTGTTACCCTTAGAAGAACTGGTCTTAACTTCTTCCTCTACTTTGAATGCTACCATGTTGTCACCCACGCCATTGTTTTCTAATGAGTCAGCTCACTGTTGCTTAAATTTATATCCATCCTCTGAGTCAGTCACCTTATCATCAGTGTTGGATCACTTTGATCATTATTTGTTTCTATCATTAAAGTCAAAGTTAAAACATGTTTCTACTTGTTTAGTTGTTTTTATAAAAGGGTGGGCTTATTCTACAAAGTGTATTTTTGTTATAAAGTGTAAGAAGAAACAATGAGGCTAAAAAAATCACAAAACAAATTATATCTCACAATCTAAATCGAATTTCAAAAAAGTACTTCGGAGTCGCTGTTCCTCTCGTCGTACTCTTTAAGAAAAAAAAATAAAAATAAAAAAAATTTTTCATTGTGTCTTTTTATGACACAATGATGTCATTGTGTCTTTCATAATGACGCAATGACGTCATTGTGTATTTTATAAATAACACAATAAAAAAACGTTAATTTTTTCTATTTTTTTTATTTTTCGTTTATTTTTTTTCTTAGTGAGGACAGCTAGGGGAACAAAAGCTAGGAATTACTTTTTAAAATTCAATTTAGATTGTGAGATATAATTTTTTTGTGACTTTTTTTGACTCATTGTGTCTTCTCACACTTTGTAACAAAAATACACTTTGTATTTAAACATCTTTCTTTATAAAAAATAGTATATGTTTCATCAATTTTTAAAGGAAACACATTTTCATAAAGCTAGCCTTACGTCTCTTATAATTAAGAAAACAAATACCTTCTTTTCCAAATCCCATAACTTGCATCCCATTTTATTATTCGAATACCTAGTTAAAACACGTTTGGTTGCATGCCTATCAATATATTTATTTTCAGATTCAAATTAGTGACAAAGCAAAATTAACCAATACATCTTCAGTAATTCAACTTTGGTCTATGCCTAAAACATACCTCAAATTTATATTTTCCACATAGAACAAAAGAAGGTGTCATATTAATTAAGTAAACAGTAGTCACAACATACTCATCCCATATAGCTAGAGCAATCCTCGCTCTGTAAAATAAGAGGCTGACCAACATTCACATGTTCTGATGTTTCCTTACGGATATCTCATTTTGTTGGAAAGTATAGACGTAAGAAATTAATTTGATGTATTTTTAGAAAATAAATGAGTAATTGTTATTAACAAACTTACTACCATTATCAGATCTAAACATTTCAATAGATTTATTAAATTGATTGAGAAAAGTACATAAAAATCTCAACTGGTATTAGCACATCGCGCTACTCAGAATGGACAACAAATTTTGTGGTCTTATAGTCATGAACGTTAGTACAAAGGGAGTTTTAAAGTTTGTACCATTAAAATTAGAGAAAAATAATATGTCCTTACCCCTTAAAGACTAAACTCTAAAGCAATATTAAAAATAAAAATAACAAAAAGAATTAGAAAAAGAACTGTGATCAAAACTGGAGGGGGCCAAAAAAATTTAGACAAATAAAACAAAAATACCTAAGAAAAAGAAAAATAAAAAAACCAGAGAAAAATAATAAAAAATAAAAAATAATAGCAAATATAATTATAGCTTAAAAGCAGGGGTTGCAGCGCTTTTAACGTTTAGTGATATTGATTAAAGCACCTAACACATATGCTAAAAAAAAATCGAAACGGCCCAAGCATTACATGCCATGTGTCCAATGCCACGAATAGAAATTTACTACCGTTCACTAATGTTTGAATTGTATGTTATACAATATGTGAAAACACCTTATCTTTAGAATGTAAAAGAGGTCCACACAATTATTGTAAAATCATCCACAATGGTTAAGAAACACCGAAAACCTTATTTACTTGTAACCTTGGGTCCCCATAAATCCAGAGTAAAATAGTTCACCTATTTCCATAGTATTATGTGAACTTAGTGGAAAGGAAATTCTAGTCTACTTAGCTTTATGATAAACTTCACAAGGATGTGTATCATCTTACAAAGACAATTATAGATCATTTTTAAAAACATTTAACACCTGATTAGTTGGATGCCCAAGTTTATTATGCCAAAGATTAACCACATTATAAGCAGGAGAAACACATACTATGTGATTACAAGTAGTGTTACCTTTTATTGTATCCTCAAAAATATATAATCCATCTACTTTTCTACCAGTCATCACAAATTTTCTTTTAATGTAAATTTTGAATATAGCACATATTCTCATCAAACCAACTTCTTAACTTATTATCCTTAGCTATTTTATAAACTTACAATAGGTTTAGTTTGTCTTCAAGCACAACCAATATATCCTCTAGAATAACATTATTTGTTAAATTCAAATTTCTATATTATTTTAGTTATTAAGGCTTTTGTTTCATTAGGATGTCCTATATTTAAAGTTAATGCTAACACATCAATTAATTGCATCATATTTTCTTCTAAATCAGTCATATGATGGTTTGCTCTTGAATCTAAACCCACTCCTTTTCAACAAGATTTTTAGGCATTGCATAGTTATCATTAAACCCAGGTTGAACAAAATAACCAGCCTACCATGTTTGCCTTAGCTTGTTTTAATGATGATGCTTTTTATGGATGATCTTTAATAACCTTGAAAAATGATCAGATGTGATCACTAAGTGGGTTAGTGATTTATCTTTTGAGAGATTAGTTAGACAAGGCTGTCACCTCATTTGTAAGATGATAGGTAGAAGACGATCACTTACTTTATTAAGTGAGATCAACTATGCCACTTCCTTTGTAAAGTTATAAGTAAAAGGCGGTCCCTTCCTTTGAAAAGTGAAACCAATGCGATCACTTCCTTCATAAGGTGAGACATGATGTAACGATGATCTCTTCCGGTTAAGAGATATATTCTAGTTGAGCAAACTGTCGATTGAAGATTGATGAGAGGATGTAGAGTGGATTGTTAACATCCTCTTGAATATCCTTCCTTAAACTCTATACATACTTTTTCATTTATTATTAGTTTACTACAAGTGTTCTTCAATATATAAGTAATAATATATAAGTAATAATAAAGACATACTATAAAAAGAAAATTATTCAACCCTCTAGTTTTCTATAGATTATATATATAATCCTGGAATTAACAAGTTATTAGATGTGTTAATACTTTTAGCAATATACTTTCTTAGTGTGGTTTGCACATTTGGTTTATGTTTGGTATGAATTATATCAATTCACGTAATGATCTGTCAATCCTAGCACGCAATTGGTTTGGGTTTATGTATTGGTCTTAGTTAAGTCGATCACCTATTTAACCTGGTATTGAGCCTTTGCTACCACCTAGCTATGGTTGACTTTATTTATACTACAATATTTTAAATTAAATAAGGGATGTTACAATAATTCTTGCCATTTATCCTCTGTTAGGCAACGTGTGGTGTTCTACTCCTTCAATATGTAGTATGTAGTATACTGAATTACTAATAAGGTTAATGAGACACTTATGTTGTCAAGGTCCTGATTAAATAAAAAATAAAAGTGTGTTCCTATTCACCTTAACCAGTTAGGTCAAGTAGGGTGTCAAACCACGAAGATTATGTGGTTAGTGTATTGTGTAATTGATTAACTAACTATCTTAAATAATCTATTGAAAGAGTTGAGTTTAAAGAATAGAAAACTTAAACAAAGCAAAACTACTAGTAAATTTAATTTGAAAACAATATTAAGAAAGATGACTAACTCCTGGTTGAGGTTGTGAAGCTCAACATGTAACCTAGTGAATTACTCGTTTGGAAGTTACATATACTAGTGAGAACTAATAGCTTGTTGCTACTCTTTCTTTTGTGAACCGGAGCTTCTTACTATACTAATAGTTACCTTATCACAGTCACGTAGGAGATTCAGCTCGAACTTAGATACGTAGTGAGTTGAAAAACAAATCGCTCTATATCGATTATACGTATAGAGCTTATCAAATCATCATCTTTTTAGAGGAATCGACTAATCATCTCTTTCCTAACATACGGATACTGAACTTCGTTATGTAACGAGTGATAATGGTTCACAGCTCGAGGGCTAACCATATTCAATTGTTGTTTGATAAACTAATGCAAGCTGATAATCTAGTTGTGTTGACTCAATGATAAATATAATTAATAAAGAACACAACCAAAGATGTTATCTAAACAAAAGTCAATTCAATAAATAGGAAATAACTAATATTCAATTGTTAATGATCATATGACCAAAGACTGAGGGACTATTAATTGAATTAACAAAAACTAAACTTTTATATCCAAACAACTTTCAAACAATCAAAACCTAAATAATCATTCTAACTAAATCACTACACAAGTTCTAAATCCAAAAAAAGGTAAACACAGGTTGAACAAGTTTACTAATAAGAACTCTATACCCAAAGTGGGTCACGGGTGATTTAGTGCTCATGATATTTGATCTTCAATTCTTAATTTTAGTGCTCGGATTGATGATTAGAATAGTGAAATAATGAGTTCTAGCCATCCTAAATCACCCAAAATCATCTTTTAATTCCAAAAATCAAAGTCCCCGCTAAAGTTTTAGGGTTATACCCCTTTTATATCGTCGAAAATAAAAATCCAAAAAAACCTGAGTCATTATGCCGGTGGGACCACTATTGGCCTAAGTGGAACCATCACAATCAGTGGTTGTGTGTTGATCCTCTTCCTGATGCCCCGACTGACGTCTTCTACCACAGTCAGTGGAGCCAATATCACAATCGATGGCGCCATCATCCAAAGATCAATTCTTAACTCATTCTTTTCTTGACTATTTGACTTCTAAAATCCGCGCCAAAGCATCCTTAACTTCCTTATTCTTCGTTCTCACCCACAAACACACAAATAACTCAAAAGTAACTCTAATTCACATGAATTTAAGACTACAAACATGGAAATAAAGCATTGTAACATTGAATAATCATCAATCCATCACATCCTCACACTTATCTTTTGCTTTCCCTATGCAAACTTCATTGTTACACTCCAGCCATAATTTAAACAAATATGTTAAACACCCCTTACCTATGTGTTTAAGTTCTTAAGGCAAATTTGGTTTAATATTTTATAACATTCAAGATTAACAACCCAACAAACAAAACATTGCAACATTTAATCTCTCCTCTTAATTTAACAAGCTTTAAGATTCTAACATACATGCTTTAAAACGCCTCAGGATTAATCTCTCCTCTCAATTTATGTTCTAGCAAAGATGTGTGAGTTTGTCTGTGACACTCAAATAAAAAAATATAACAACACTATCATAAGCTTTAATATCAATCAGTTCTCCACCAACTAACACATAGCTATACACAAATTAAAGAACCTAAAAAATTTGGTAAAAAAAAGCCAAATGTCCCTACATGCTACGACAGACATTTACTACCATTCACTTATATTTGAATTGCATGCTATATAATATGTGAAAAACCTCATTTTTAGAATGTAAAAGATATGTCCACACAGCTATTATAAAATCATCTACAATGATTAAGAAATACGAAAAACCTTATTTACTTGTAACCTTGGGTCCCTATAATCCAAGTGAATTAGTTCACCTATTGCCTTAGTCTAATGTGAAATTAGTGGAAAGAGAATTCTAGTCTGCTTTGTTTTGTGATAAACCTCAAAAGGTTGTGCATCATCGTACAAAGACAATTTCAGATTATTTTTAAGAACATTCAACACCTGATTAATTTGATGCCCAAGTTTATTAATAATTCGAGTGATGACACAACACAAAAAGAAATGATTATCAATAATGAGATACACTCAAGAATTTGCTATGAACAATGTTTTCTGTATATCATTCTTAACAAAATCAGATAGGGAAAACAAGTACCATCAACTAACTAGTAACACACTCACCCACTACCTTAAAATAAAGAACTACCCACAACTTGGTCAAACTAAATAAACATGAAACTTAGAACCACTTAAGTGCAGGACCCGGAAGGATGGTCAATGCAACAGTTTCACAAGGTGGAGAGTGGTGGAACACTTAACAGATCAAATAGGAAACCGGTTAGTGATGAAACAATGAACACAAGTAAAAGAACAAGAACACTCAAATATGGTTTTCAAAAATGATGTATATTGCTCTCAAGTTCTTACAAGTGTTACAAAGCATACATTAAGATACAAGTACTTGAGACACTTTATACTACATCCTACAGCCGACCATACTTTGAAGGCCAACTGAAAACACTAATCTAGACAACAAGATCAATGTAGAGTCAAAAAGGTAGATTGCCTTTTTGATTAGTGGCTATGACATGCCATAGCTCACATCCTAATATATTACAAAAAGGATAAAAGTACATAGTTGGAAAGTTACAAACAAAAGACCATAATCTACAGTATACAAAAGCATGGACTTTTCACCAACTCATATAAATTGGAGAGTTTTCAGAATTGGCAGTGGAATGTCGTTCAGATTTTATCAAAAAGTGATTCAGAGAAAGCATGTCTTCTCTGTCTTTGGAAGAAATCAGTCTTTGGCTTTGAAAGACTTTGTCCTTGAAGCTTCGGAAGACTTCATCTTTGGCTTTGGAAGATATGGTCTTTTGGCTTCGGAAGATTTGATACTTAGCATAATTCACTGAGTTATATCAAATCTTCCGAAGTAACTTCCTTGTAATTTACTTGTGTATGCTGAGAGCTCTTTGGTTGTTCTTTAGTTGCATCAGCCTCTAAGTGTATTCCTTACAAACTCCTCCTAGACCGATGCTATCAAAACAGAAGAGACCTTTGATTTTTGATCTTCATCTATTAACAGTCCTCATCAGAATCAAGACCATTCCTTTTATCATCAGTTGGCCAGGATTCCTCAGACTCTTAAAGTATCTCCTCATATCATAGAGATCATGTAAAGGAAGGTCAAGTATGTCTTGCTAAAAGTACAGGTCTTAACCCCCTTGATCTCTAGTGGCATACCATCTGTCTGGATTGGTGGCAAACATCCAAGATACGATGGGTCTCTCAACAGCAAGAGGCTCTACTTGGATAGGAGTTGGATGAGCACCCTCTTCTTGAGCACCCTCAGGATGTTCTGACCCATCCTGAGGTGTAGAGGTGGATTCCTTGAACTTCGTCTTCTTCTTGTCCCTTCTTATGGCCATCCTTTCCATCTTTCTAAACTTTAACTGAGGATACTAGCCTACAGTACCAGGTTGTTCTTGTTTGTCTTTCTTAATTGGGTCCTTCTCATTTACAGGTTCAGAAGGAGAAGGATCAGGACCCTGTTGTGAATCAAAAGATGAAGCTGGCTGTGATGTAGCACTAGGTCCAGGTTGTGTTGTCTCCTAGGATTCAACCTTGACCTCAGCTTCAGGTGCAGCCTAACTTGGTGGAGAATACAAGTCAATCAGCTCACCCATTTTTATCTTCTGCTTAATCACTCTAATATGCTCATCCATGGTGGATAGAGACACTGGACCAAGTCTCCTTATGGAGAATCCATACAGCTTCAAGAAGCTCACCATCTTTTGTCTATCAGCAGATTTCTTCAAGTTTGCTTTGATGGTGGCTCTTGACCTTGCAGCCTCTTCCCTCACCTTCATTTTTGAATCTTTTTGCTCCTTTTGCATTTGTTGCTCAAGCTTCCTAAGATATTCTGTAAGATAATATCAGAAGATTATAAGGCTGATGCAACCAAAGAAGCCAAAACAACCAAGGGTCTTCCTGCATGCATGCACTGGATGTACAAGGTAGAAGTGCTTCGGAAGTTTTACACTCTACATCAGAAAATACTCTAAGTGTAAAATCTTCCGAAGCCAAAGTTCAAATCTTTCGAAGCCAAAGCCCAAATCTTTCGAAGCCAAAGATGAAGTCTTTCGAAGCTTCAGAGACAAAGTTTTTTAAAGCCATTATGCTGTGAAGACTGATTTCTTTCGAAGATAAAGAAGACATGCTTTCTCTGATCTACTTTACATAAAGCTGACACACTTTCCGCTGCAACTCTGAAGACTCACCAACTTGTATGAGTTGGTGAAAAGTCCATGCTTTTGTAAACAGTAGAATAAGGTCTTTGTCTGTAACTTCCTACTTTTGTACCTGTAAACCTTTTTATATTAGAAAAGGATGTGAGATATGACATGTCATAGTCACTAGTCAAAAGGCAATTTGCCTTTTGACTCTACACTGATCTTGTTATCTAGATTAGTGTTTCCAACTATCTTTCTAAGTATTGGCGGTTGTAGGATGTAGTATAAAGTGTCTCAGGTCCTTGTAATTCAGACATGCTTTGTAAACACTTGTAATAGAACTTGGAATCAATATATAGCATCCTTGAAAACCATACTTTTTTTTTGTTCTTAGTTCTGTCTCACTACTTACTTGTGTTCTTAGTATCATCATACCCAAACTAGTTCCTTATTTGAACTGTTAAGTGTTCTAAACCTCTCCTCATTATGAGGTTGATTGTATTGACCACCTTTCACACGGTCCTACAATTAGTTTTAGAGCATTTTAGGCTCTTCATTGTATTGACCACCTCTTCTTTCAGTGTCTTTTTCTTTAAACTTGATCCTGATGCTTGACTTGAAAAGGTTTTTTGTATCTTTTATCTTTGATTGAGGTACATGATTACCCTTTTCAAAGTGATCAAAGAAGGCTTCATCTTCCTGCAACACTACGTTCTTGTGAGGAGTCTTGCTTTGAGATTGTTGCTTCTCCTTCTTCTTCTTTAATTTATCATCAGCAGATGTTGGTTTCTTTGTCTTTGAGATCTTTTGCTTTAGTTGTTATTGCTTTTGCTTTGAGGCCTTTGATTCATCATTCTCAGAAGATTGTGAATCTGATTCAACATTCTCAGATTTTTACTTATTTGGAACCTTTGATTTGTTCTTTTTGTTGAAGAAGCATTCTTAGGTAGAATGATTGTGTTTATTGCAGATGGCATAGTGTTTGTTGAAGTAATCGTCAGAAGTCATATGATTGTTCATATTGCATATGGAGCAATAGCTGCTAAAATAACAATCTTTTATATTGTGGTTGTGCATATCACACCACTTGCAGTACTTTTCTTCAGCTTCACTGTCAGACTCCACTACTGTCTTTTTCTGCTTCTTCATAATTTCCACCTTCTGCTGCCTTAATTCTTTATCAAACTTTGCAGCTGGTGAGTCTTTACCTTTTCCTGACATGATGTCAAATGGTTCTTGTTTCTAAGGATTCACTATTCTCTATTGTTTCTTGACTTTGTTGTCACTAGGTGATTCCGCAGATGATTTATTCTTCTGTAGATCTTCTACGGAAGTAGATGATTGTTGCTTCTGTAGTTTTTCTACGGAAGTTGAATGTTTTGGAACAGTTTTCTTCTTTTGCTTTTCTACGGATGGTTCTAAATCAACCTTTTTCTTCCGCAGGTGTTCTGCGGAAGTGATTTTCTTTTCTTTCGTAGTTCTTTTTGATGACTGTTTTTGACTTTTGTTGAGCTCCTGAATCCCTTCATTCAGCTGACCAATTCTGGTATAGATGGTCTTCAACAAATTTGTTTATTTTGGGGAATAAGACAGCTTGATCTCATCAAGAACTTTGGTAATTAAAGGTTCAATTATCACATTCTTTCCCTTACGCAACCCAGCATTAGGCTCATCAATTCATTCAAGTCATCACACTCATCAAAGTCAAATTCTAAATCAGTTTGTTTTGAACATTCTGATTCAGATGACTCAATCTTAGTTTCACTCATCTCAGTATCATCACCATTTACCAAATTATGAGTTTCAATTTCTGGTTCAATTTCGGTACTTGATACAAAATGGTTTGACAGACCGTTGGTCATAGACTCAGGTAAAGTGGTGTAGTTATCATTTATAGGAGGTGCAACAGCATTAAAACCCAACCCACACTTGTTCTTTGATTCAATATGAGAGTTCAAGAGTTTTTCATATTGCTAAGATGATAATTGAAACTTCTGAATTTTCACTTCAGTAGATGCATGATCAGACATTGATTTTGTTAAAGAGGTTGTCAAATGTTCAACTTGTGCTTTTAAATTATAATTTTCAGATACAAGTTTATCCAAATCCTTTTGTAAGGAGGTGATTTTGACCTGATATAATTTATATTCTCTCAAATGAGATTCATTTAAAATCATTATTTCTTTGACTTTATCAGCCAATTGTTGAGCATGGACTCTGTATCTTTCAACCTCTTCAACACAAACAGGTAAAGACAATCTATCCCTTACCTCTGTGGCCATAGGTGGAATTTTGTTCTCTATTTTTGCCATTAGTGCTTGATTTTCCTCCTGCACTTCCTTCTCATACATGCTCCAGTCACAAGTACCATCCTACAAAATAATCAAACCAATTTCTTTAGTGTTATTGGTACCTGCTAAAGAGCATGTGGCTGATGGGGATGAGATTGTTAGTTGAGGTTGCTTGAAGCTTCTCTGATTTGCTTGTCTTGTGTCTGTTGTTGATTGTTGATTGCTGTTGCACTCCCTTGAAAAGTGACCATAAAAATTGCATTTGTAACACCTCACTTTTGATTTGTCAACACCAATTTTAGTTGTTCTTCCTGCAGCAGATAGTCCCTTGTTCCTTCTCATATACATCTTGGCTCTATAAGTAATCATGGCCATTGCCATTGCAGATCCATTTCCTCTACTTCATCAGGATGAAGTTCTTCAAGGTCTTGTTGACAGATGTGGGTAGGAGTCAAGGTACTACCCAAGTAAGCTTGAAAGATTGAACTGAAGGCTACAAAGGCTGCCTTCTATTCTTCTGATTCTAGAACCACAGTAATTGGTTCAAATTCGGTATTGCTTTTGTTGGTTGATGATCCCTTTGCTGCTGGACTTTTCGAATCATCAGATTTCCCTTTTGCTTTCCTATTTGAAGTGTTTTGAGAGTTTAATTTAGAGGACTTTGCAGCATAGAAACCAGTTTCCTCTTCATTATCACTCTCAACACAAGAGCTTTCATCATCATCATTGGAGATGAATGCACTTCCAACACCCTTTGTTTCTTTGAATTGATATGGTGCTATTGGTGCTTTTACACTCTTGTTTCTGGTTTTCTCATCTAACTCCAAAGCTTCCACCTTTGCAACCAAAGTGTCTAACCCAATTGCCTTTAGATCAAGAGTATTCTTAAACATAGACATAGTTTGAGTCCAACTCTCTAGCAAAGTATGAAGCATCTTTTTGTTCAGTTCCTCATTACTGTACTTCAACTCAAGAATATTCATCTCAGTAACAAGTTGCATAAATCTATGGAATTGTTGAGGAACAGATTCACCCACAATATGATGAAAAGTCTCATACTATGAACGAAGAGTATCCTTCCTGATGCTTCTGATCTCATCACTTCCTTCACACAAAGTGTGAAGAATTTTCCATAATGAGTTTGCTTATTTCTATGCTTCACACCTGATCAAGAGGTCTTTAGGTAAAGCCATAGTAAGCATACTATAGGCCTTAATGTCAATTTTGACTTTCTCGGCATCATTAGGAGACAGATTTTTCAAACTTATAGGCTGATTGTTGTCATTATAATCAGGTCCTGAAGCAGATGGAATGTAAGGACCTTCAGTAATGGACACCCATAAGTCAGAATCGGTATAATTTATGTGGTTCCTGAATCTGATTTTCCATGTTTTAAAATCAGATTTGTTCTCCAACTTTGGAGGTTGATAAGCTCCAACCGCTAAATTGCTCATATTAATTACCTAGTTAATTATTAAAATTATCAATTAATCTAATATCATATGAATGTGAAAAGACAATGCAAACACACTAACACAGTAATAACAAATCACTGATAATATTGATATTCAAATCAACTAAGACAAAAATCCCTTTGAATTAATGACTTCTGTTGAGAATGGACTAATTAATAACACACTCTTAATTAAATAAGAAGTGATGGTCAAAATTAGTCAAATCGCTCAATATATTCTCAGTTAATTTGAAATTAAGATGTTAGATGATGATGGGTTTTGTTCAAACTTGTTTGAACAGCCTTGGGATATCGCACAATATCACAAATCCACGAATCGAAAGCGATTCTGATGGAAATCAAAATTAATCGAGCAATGGAACAGTGATTAATGATTGATATAACAAGGTTTTGATGTTTTAATGAGACAAACAACCAATTAAAATAACCAAACTGATAGATAAATTGATCTAGATCAATGAGCACGTGGCTTTGATACCACCTATGAATCCAAGGATCGAAACAGGAATTATCAGTTTGATTTAGCAAATTAAGATTGCGGAATTATCAATACTTGTTATTTAATTAATTGTTTATGAAATTGAAATCGACAAAGAACAGATGAAACAAATTGAAAACAGAATGCAACAAAAATGATTGTTTCAATTGATTTTCATAGACAATGAACCGATTACAATGATATTGATGCTTGGATTATCTGATGATCTCCTATGATGTTCTTGGTGTTCTTGTGATTACTATGTTGCTATCTTCATCGATTGATCGATTGATATCATTTCTATGAATATATGATTCTCTATTTGTATATCGATATCTCTCAATCTCTCTCTAAATGTATGCACCCATTCCTTATATTTATAGGCAGAGGTTTAAAAATTACAAAGATCTTCTTGATGTGACATGGAATATTCGCTTCTGATAGATTGACTTGTTGACTTTGTGTTGAGTACTTGATGATATGAGATCATACAAGTATTTTGTTCTTCCGTAGGAGTTGGTTCCTTGTTCTTGAGCATCATCCACAAGAGCAAACTTTCTTCTTCCGCATCAGCATCACCTTGATCTCTGAACTTTTTCATCAGTAGATGTGCTTGTGCTTCTGCAGGAGATCCACTGATGCACATTGACTTGTTCATTTATGCTCCATAGAACATCTACGGAAGAACAAACTTGTTCATCCGTAGATAGTTCTTGCACTTGGTCAATTTTCAAATTGATGAAGTATGATGTTTCCTGCAATTACATAAGATCAACACAAATCATCTAAACCTATACAAAAGATCTAGACCTAACAAACTCAGGTGAAGGAGCTTCAAATGTAGGAGGAAATAGAGGTGGTGATAGTGATTAAGAATTTCTTGATACTGATAACCACTCCATAAAAGACAACATAAATGATGTCACACATTCATTAGATCAAGTCTCACTTGATAAGTGTGTTGATGTGGTGGGTGATACTCCATTGCCAGATCTAAATTTCTCTAATTTGGATATTTCCAATCAACTTGTTGTGATCCCTAAACTAAGGATCCACAAGTCACACCCCACCACAAACATCATTAGAAATATTGATACAGGGGTGAGAACAAGAGGACAAACCCATGACAAAAATGTTTGTCTACACTCTTGCTTCTTGTCTCAAGTAGAGCCAAAGAAAGTTGATGAGGCTTTGAAAGATGGAAGTTGGGTTGAAGCAATGCAAGAGAAGCTGCTTCAATTCAAAAGATAGAAGGTTTGGAACCTATGTCCTCTTCCTCATAGGAAGACTACCATAGGAACCAAGTGGGTTTTTAGGAACAAGAAAGATGATAGAGGACTTATCATCAAGAACAAGGCAAGACTAGTTGTTCAAGGGTACACACAAGAAGAGGGAATTGATTACACAGATGTTTTTGCTCCTGCGGCAAGACTTGAAGTTGTAAGAATATTCCTGGATTTTGCTGCATCTAAGGATTTCAAGGTCTACCAACTTGATGTCAAGTGTGCTTTTCTGTATGGGGTGATTGATGAAGAAGTGTATGTCAAACAACCACCTGGCTTTGCAGACCCAGATCATTCTGATTATGTCTGCAAGCTTGATGAAGCTCTTTATGGGCTGCATCAAGCTCCAAGAAAGTGGTATGAGACACTATCTCAGTATCTCTATCAACTTGGTTACAAGAGGGGTACTATAGATGGAACTCTCTTCATCAAAGGAATGGGGAATGAATTAATGCTGGTTCAAGTATATGTGGATGACATTATCTTCGGGTCGACTAATCCAAAGCTCTGCAAAGACTTTGAGAGGCTGATGAAGAATAGATTTTAAATGAGTGCCATGGGGGACTCAATTTTTTCTGAGAATTCAAGTGAAGCAAGTTGACAATGGCATCTTCATAAGTCAGTCAAAGTACGTACAAGACATATTTACAAGATTCAACATAGCTGACTATAAGGTTGCTAAGACACCCATAGCCAGAAATCACTCCCTTGGACTTGACCTTAAGGGGGAGTGTGTGGATTAACATCTTTACGATTGGGTCTCTTATGTACCTCACAGCCAGCAGGCCTGATATCATGTTTGCCACACGCATCTGTGCAAGATATCAAGCAAACCCCACGATGTCACACCTGGTTGCTGTCAAGAGGATTCTTAGATATCTCAAAGTTGCTCCCAAGCTTGGCATTTGGTATCCAAAGAGTTCTAACTTCAATCTGTATGCTTATACAGATAGTGACTATGGTAGTTGCAACATGACTGCAAAGTCTACGTCAGGGGGATGTCAATTTCTTGGTGGAAAGATTGTCTCATGGCAATGCAAGAAACAATCCTGTGTCTCTGCATCAACTGTTGAAGCTGAATACATTGCTGTTGCAAGCTGCTGTGCTCTAGTCCTTTGGATGAATCAGATGCTGGACTATGGATTCAACTTCAAAGAGACTCCCATCCACATAGACAACAATAGTGCTACCTCTATTACAGAGAATCCTGTGCAGCACTTCAGGACCAAACATATCAACATCAGGTATCATTTGATTAGAGATAACTTTGAGAAGGGATTGATCAAACTAGTCAAAGTTAACACAAATGAACAATATGCTGATCTGTTCACTAAAGCCTTTGATGAACAGAGAATCAAATATCTTGTATCAACTATTGGGATGATTAACTTTAAGTAGATTTTCTTAAAACATAAATCAACTTTATTTCTAAAGCCTGTGTGTCCTAAGTTGTCTATTTTATCACCTTCATAAGCCTAGTTTATTTTGGAAGTTAATTTTTAATGATATTCCTTAGATTTTTGAAAATTTTTCAAAACATATTTTCCTTCGGAAGATTTCAAGTTGCCTTCGAAAGAATTTTATGTCTTCAAATCAAATAACTACTTATAAGAAATTTACCTTCAGAAGAAATTCTGAGAATATCTTTCGAAGCTTAAATATGCTTCTAAGTACTTGCATGTATTTAAAGGACAAATATCTTCCGAAAGCAATTAAGTTTCGGAAGATTTATTCTCTTTAGAGTAAAACACCCAAGTCTTAATATCTTCCGAAACCAAATATGTGTCGGAAGATAAACTCTATAAGTATTTTTCTTCCGAAGCCAATTTTCACAAATCTTAAGAATATCTTCTTCGGAAGCTGTCTTCTCAAAACTTCCGAATCAAAATTATCTTTAGAAGATTTTCAACTTCCAAGAAAACTACCTTTTTGGGCACTTTTTCAGAGGTGGGACCGACATTCGGATTTCAAAGTTTATCCTTTTGCTTTAACTTTGTCTCAAATCCATTTCATATATATTCTCACAACAGTTCCCCCTCTTCTCACTCTCCTCTTCATCTGCATTTCTCTAACCTAATTTCACCCACAAACCGCCTTCATTCTTATCTTCCTTCATCACAAAGCTACTTCAAATGGCCAACCTTGACCGCAGAAACCAGCCCGATTTTTTCATGCATCTTCACAGGCAACATAATCAGGTTGCTCTGTTAGACTCTGAGAAAGATCCAGGTTTCTCAGAGGTTTGTCGTTACCTTTCTTTGTCCAACTACTCCACCTCCCTCACCATTGATACTCCTCTCTATGAGGATCACTTGTTGGAGTTCTGGCGGACCTGCGAAGAGGTCACCATAGACGGGGAGAAGGCACTATTTGCCACAGTGTAGGGGAGGACAATCTTCGTCACTCCGGTCACCATAAATACACATCTTCAGCTGGATGATGTAGAAGGTGACTTGTCCTTTCCCAAAGCTGTAGTCAACCACTCCTTTGAGCAGATGGGCTATGAGGGTGACTTCTCAGTCAAGAGCTTCAGGAAGGGGAAGGTCTCCTCTCAATGGAAGTACCTCCTCCATGTTATCATACACAGATTATCCAACAAGCATGGAGGATGGGACCAGATTCTAGAAGACCTCTTCTTCATAGTCCATGGGATGATTTAGGGGGTCAAGTTCAGGTATACATAATCTATATATACCAATTTTCTTGCTAACTTAGACTCCCTAGAGTATTACATGTTTCCTAGATATGTCCAGCACATTCTCAACTTTGAACTGGGCACACAGTTAAGGGAAAAAGTAATATTCTAAAACTGGGATATATGAATCCTGGCATCTTCAAAATAATAAGGAAGCACCAGCTAGTGTTGAACCCACACCTTCCACCACCCAACCACAAATACATGCCACAATAACCATCACCTACCAAAGAAAAACCAAACGAACCCCTGCACAAGCTATTCAGCTTTGCAGGCCCCCATATCACCAACCATGTAGGAGCAAGTGGACACTCGAGCTCCTACTTCCCCTGAGGAGCAAACCACTCCCATCTCTCAAACGATCAGTGCTGAGGTTCCTCATGCTCAGTATGATGAGCTCACAACCCCAACAGCCTTAAGCCTTCACTCAGGGTCTCAACACTCTAGTGAACAACCTTCTGGGGACAGTTACCATCCCCAGTCGTTGGATCTCAACCAACCAATTCCTAGCCTTGACATCTATGATGATGAAGACAAGGGCTTTAGTGAGTACCATGAGTCTCTCTTCTCCACCCCTACTCAAAGAGAGATGAGTACCCCTGTCTCACCTATGTCTAGCCCATATCATCCACCCCCCACTGAGGTGGATCTTCCTAAACCTTTTTAGGAGATCCATATGGAAGAGGCTCTAATTTTAGAAAGTGATTACATCATTCAGACCTCGACCATGGCAACCCAGCCTCTTGACACTTCTCTTGAAGTTGCCATAATGCAAGGGAAATCCAGCCACCAAGAACACTATGCTGGTGATGAGGAGTAGGACATTAGTCCTATTCTTTCATCCCCCCATGATTCTTCTGATGAAGATGAGGGGAGACTGAGACTAAAGGTGCACATATTGACTAAAACTTGCACCTATTTAGTCTCTAAGATTAGTCACCTAGAATCTCAGGTGACTATCTTACAAAAGAGGGTCAATGACCAGCAACTTGAGATCACCGATCTCAAGGGCAAACTAGCTAAGAGACCACTAAGAAAAACTCAACCAGGTCCATAAGAACCTGTGAATATGATAGACTCAACCCCCAGCTCACTTAAGCAAGAAAGTGATGCTACCAAAAAGGGGGAGAAAGTCAGAACAGTCACAGAACCTGGGACTTCTTCTTAAAGTATGGACTTAGAGGATTCAACACCCTCACTTGCAATAGTCCATACTCAGCAACCTCCTCAAGTCCATATTGATATGGACTCACTCATATACAGCCTATTTGAGGAGGGTATACCCAGAGCCATGTCTACCCCATCTCTTCACTCAAAGAATCCAATCTTGGGATGGAGGTATGACACAGAAAGAAGGGCTCTTGTCATCTTTAGAGCTCAAGGTTAACAAGAGATCTTCAATTTTACAAACCTGAGTTTTTATGAGTGCATCCATCTGGTTGATCTTCCACTTGTCAACCCAAGCCAAAACAGGCAAGCTGAGAGATAAGCAGATTAAATTCAAGGAAGGGTGCTTGAAGAGTTCAAGATGAGATCAAAATTATATAGACAGAGGATAGCAGGTGAGATTTTTGATTAACTAGATGTTGAGGTGGACCCTGAGATTACCTTCAAAGGGAAAGCCTTGACTGAAGGCCCAGAAGTTGAGCCTGTGAACCTTGAGACAGAATCTTCTTCAGCACCCAGTACCCTCAATGAGGCACCAGCTGGTGAAGGTGCTTCACATCCTCTCTCTGGCCAGAGCTTGATTGCTGAACCAAGCAATGAAGGCCAAAGCTCTCTCCACCCTGAATCGCCAAGACCTGTGCATGACAAAGGAAAGAGGAAAATGACCTCTGAGGAGTTAGAGGAGGAGAAAAGAGAGAGGAAGAGGAAGCTAAGGGGAGAGAGTTCAGGAGGGTCCTCAGGCTTCATGCAAGCTGTTATCCGGGCTGCCCCCAGGCCAAACACTTAAGATGATAAGTTAAGGGCAGCCAGGCTAAACTACCTGGGGACCAGGAACTATAACATTAATGAAATCATATCTCTCCCCTTAGAAGAGTTGAATGAGCTGGCTGACAATGAGTTGTCAAAAGAGAGGATAGAGGCAGAGGATGCAGCATTGCTCCTCAAGATCAAAGAAGAAAGGAGACTGAAAAGGCTCTACAAACATGCTCCTGCCCTCTCTCCAGTTCAAGAAAGTCCTGAGACAGAGACTGTGGCAGTTGCACAACCTCAGGTAGATAGGGAAGAGGAAAGAATGAATATGATCAACTACCTGAGTGTCGCAGGATTCTATTAAGCAGCTGCACTTCTTCCCTTATCTTTTGAGTACATTGAATTTGAATATCTAAAGCAGCTAGAGGAACAAGCTACAAAAGAGAGAAAAGCTGCTAAAAGAAAGTTAAGGGAAGAAGCTGCAAGGTCAATGGCCATCATCCACAAAAGCCAAAAGAAGTCCGAAGACAGACAAAGGATGATGAGCTTCTTGAAGTTGTACAGATTTTCTAGAAAGAGGCTTGGTCCTATGTCTCTATCCACTATGGATGAGCATATAAGAGTGATCAAGCAGAAGATCAAAAAAGAAGAGCTTGTAGACTTGCATTCTCCACCAAGTCCAGCTCAACCTGAAGTTGAGGTGAAGGTTGAACCCCTGAGACAACACAACCTGATCCTAGAGTTGCATCTCAACCAACTTCGTCTTCTGATCCGTAGCAGGGTTCTATTCTCTCTTCATCTAAACCTGTGAGAGAAGAGATCCCAATTGAGAGGGACACAACAAAACAATCTGGTACTAAAGACCAGTCCTCTCAGTTGAAAACTTCAAAGAGGAAGAAAAGGATGGCCAGGAAAAGTGTTTCAAAGAAGAAGAAGACCAAGGCATCCACCTCCACATCTTAGGATGAGTCAGAGCATCTTGAGGTAGTGCATGAAGAGGCTGCTTAACCAACTCCTATTCAAGTAAAGCCTCTTGCCATTGGAAGATCCATCTTGTCCTGGAGTTTTACTGTTAATCCGGACAGATGGTATGTCATCAGAGATAAAAAAGGTCAAGATGTCTACTTCTGGAAAGACATGCTTGATCTTCCTTTACATGATCTCTATGATATGAGAAGATACTATAAGAGTCAGAGGGATCCTGACCAGATGATGAAGAGAGGCTTGGTCTTGATCCTGATGAAGACTATCAACATCTGAAGAACTTCTCTGTTTTGGTAGCATCAGCCTAGGGGGAGTTTGTAAGATAATATCATAAGATTATAAGGCTAATACAACCAAAGAAGCCAAAACAACCAAGGGTCTTCCTGCATGCATGCACTAGACGTCCAAGGTAGAAGTGCTTTGGAATTTTACACCCTACATCAGAAAATACTCTAAGTGTAAAATCTTACGAAGCCAAAGTCCAAATCTTTTGAAGCCAAAGTCCAAATCTTCCGAAGCCAAAGATGAAGTGTTCCGAAACTTCAGAGACAAAGTTTCCCGAAGCCATTTTGCTGTGAAGTCAGATTTCTTTCGAAGACAAAGAAGACATGCTTTCTCTGATTTACTTTAAATAAAGCTGACACACTTTCCGCTGCAACTCTATAGACTCACCAACTTGTATGAATTGGTGAAAAGTCCATGCTTTTGTAAATAGTAGAATAAGGTCTTTGTCTGTAACTTCCTACTTTTGTACCTGTAAACCTGTTTATATTAAAAAAGGATGTGAGCTATGGCATGTCATAGTCACTAGTCAAAAGGAAATTTACCTTTTGACTCTACATTGATCTTGTTGTCTAGATTAGTGTTTCCAACTGTCTTTCTAAGTATTGACGGTTGTAAGATGTAGTATAAAGTGTCTCGGGTCCTTGTAATTCTGACATGCTTTGTAAACACTTGTAATAGAACTTGAGAGCAATATACAGCATCCTTGAAAACATACTTGTTTATTCTTGTTCTTAGTTCTGTCTCACTACTTACTTGTGTTTTTAGTATCATCATACTCAAACCTAGTTCTCCATTTGAATTGTTAATTGTTCTAAACCTCTCCTCATTATGAAACTGACTGCATTGACCCCCTTCACACGGTCCTGCATATTCGAACACAATATAGTCATATGGAAGGGGAAGAAGGTATGCTTCCTGATAGAGACCTGTGGCACTCAGGTAGGTGATCATGTTTTGTCTATCTTGTTCCCTACCTACTTGAGTTTGTTGCTCAGTAGCCACAATCTCTATCTCAGGACATTTTTGAACTGGGGAGAGCGTAGGAACTTTGTAAATTCTCTTTCTTCTTTGATATTGAGAAGCAGTTCTATTGTCTTAGCTACCTTCCTCTCCTTAGACACTTCCATATCAGCCAATTCATTTAATTCCTTTAAGGGGAGAGAGATAAGTTCGTTAACATTGTAGTTACTAGACCCCAAATAATTCAATCTGGTTGCCCTTAACTCATCATCTTGAGTACTTGGCCTGGGGGCAGCCTTGATTATAGCTTTCATAAAGCCAGGGTCCTGCTTGAACTCAATCCCCTTGCCTTCCTCTTCCTCTCTCTCTCTCTCTCTCTCTCTCTCTTCTCCTCCTTAATCTCCTCAGGAGTCATCTTTCTTTTCCCTTTGTCACTCACAGGCCTGTGTGACTCAGGGTGGAGAGAGCTTTGGCCTTTATTACTTGGTGTTGCACTTAAGCACTGGCCAGAGAGAGGATGTGAGACACCTTCACCAATTGGTGCCTCACTAAGGATAATGGGTGTTGAGGATGCTGAAGCAGTTCCTGTCTCAAGGTTCACAGGCTCAATTGTTGGGCCATCAGCCAAGGTATCCCTTTCGAAGCTAATCTTAGGGTCCACCTCAGCATCCATTTAACCAACAGTCTTGCCTACTAGTCTCTGTCTATATGGTCTGGTTCTCAGCTTGAACTCTTTAAGCATGCTTTGTTGAATCCTACAAGCTAACCTTGCAGCTTGCCTGTTTTGACTTGGGTTGGCAAGTGGGAGGTCAATTAGATAGGTGCTCTTATAGTATTTTAGGTTAAATAAGTTAAAGATCTCTTGTTGACCCTGAGACATAGATATTACCAGGGCTCTCCTTTCTTCATCATACCTCCATCCCAATATTGGATTTTTAGTAGGGTGAGATGGAGTAGGCATAGCCCTAGGTATACCCTCGTCAAACAATATTTGAATGAGTGAGTCCACATCAATGTGGACTTGAGGAGGTTGTTGAGTGTGGAAAACTGCAAGTGAGGATAGTGAGTCCTTTATATCCATACTATGAGAGGAACTCCTAGCTTCTGTCATTATAAGTAAGACTTTCTCCACTTTTTTGGTAGCATCACTCTCTTGTATAAGGGTGCTAGGAGTTAGGTCCACCACATCCATAGGTTCTTGTGGGCCTGGTTGAGTCCTCTAGATGGGTCTCTCAGCTAACTTGCCCTTGAGATCAATGATCTCAAATTGCTGGTCATTGACCCTTCTTTGTAAGGAAGTCACCTGAGATTCTAGGTGACTAACCTTTGAAACTAAATAGGTGCAAAGTTTGAACAGTTTGGGCACCTTTAGTTGTGGACTCCCCTCATCTTCATCAAAAGAATCATGGGGGGTGAGAGAATAGGACCAAGGTCTTGTTCCTTATCACCAGCTTTAGTTTCTTGGCTATTGGTTTTCCCTTACACACTGACCGCTTCAAAAGAAGTATCAATAGGCTGAGTTGCCATGGTTGAGGTCTGAATGATGTAATCACTTGCAAAAGTGAGAGCCTCTTCCATATGAGCTTCCTAAACAGGATCAGGGAGGTCCACCTCAGTTATGGGTGGATGATGTGAGCTAGATATAGGTGATACAGGAGCACTCGTCTCTCCTTGAATAGGGGTGAAGAAGATAGACTCATAGTACTCACTGAATTCTATATCTTATCATCATAGAATTCAAGGTCGGGTAGTGGTTTATTGAGGTCAAGCAGCTGGGGATGGTAACTTTCCCCTGAAGGTTGATCACTAGAGTTTTGAGACTCTGAGTGAAGGCTTAATGTTGGGGTTGTGAGGTCATCAGGTAGAGCATGAGGAACCTCGGCACTGATCAAATAAATGATAGGATTGGTTTGCTCCTTAGGAGAAGTGGGAGCTCCAATTTCCACTTCTTCCTGCATGGTTGGTGATTTGGGGGCCTGCTCAACCTGACTAGAGTGAGCAGGGGTTCGTTTGTACTTTCTTTGGTAGGTGATGATGATTTGTGGTTGTGTAGGGGTTGCAGATGTAGAAGGTGTGAGATCAACATTGGCTGGTACTGCCAAGTTGCACCTTGAGCTATGAGCTCTAACATTTTTGGGACCAGGGCTGTTTCTACCCTTGAGAAGGAAACAGTGGGCTTTCTTATTTTTTTGAAGATGCTGGGCTTCATCTGTCCTAATTTAAAAATATTACCTGTTCCCCTTAACTATGAGCCCAGTTCATAGTTAAGAATGTATTGAACATATCTTGGGAACATATAATATTCTAAGGAGTCCAAGTTTGCAAGCAGATTTGTATATACAAATTAAGAATACATGCACTTGACACCTTGAACCATTCCATGGACAATATAAGAAAGGTCCTCGGGAATTTGGTCCCAGCATCCATGTTTGTTTGATAGGGAGTGGATAACCACATGGAGGAGGTACTTCTACTTGGATGAGACCTTACCTTTCCTGAAGGTTCTTATGGAATAATCCCCTTCATAGCCCATCTGCCGGAATGAGTTTTTAACAGCAGACTTAGGGAAGGACCAGTCACCCTCTTCATCATCCAGTCTTAGATGGGAGTTGATGGTGGCTAGAGTGATGAATACTATCCTCCCCTGCACTATGGCAGACAGTGCTTTCCCACCATCCAAGATGACCTCTTGGCAGGTTCTACAAAACTCCAAAAGTTGATTTTCATATAATGCAGGGTCGATTGTGAGGACGGTGAGGTAGTTGGTTAGAGACAAGAAGCGGCAAACGTCTGAGAAACTAAGATCATTCTCAGACGATAACAGAGCAACTTGATTATGTTACCTATGTATGTACATGGAGAAATCTGGTTGGCTTCGGGGATCCAGGTTGGCCATTAAGAGTAGCTTAGTAGTGAAGAAAGGTAAGAACAAGGTCGGTTTGTGAGTGAATTTAGGGTTTGAATCTTGCAGATGAAGGAGAAAGTGAAAGAGGGGGAACCATTGTACAAATATATATATATATATATATATATATATATATATATATATATATATATATATCAAAGTTTATTCGTTTGCATTAACTTTGTCTCAAATCCATATCATATATATATATATATATATATATATATATATATATATATATATATATATATATATATATATATATGATATGGATTTGAGACAAAGTTAATGCAAACGAATAAACTTTGAAATTCGAATGTCGGTCCCACCTCTGGAAAAGTGCCCAAAAAGGTAGTTATCTTGAAAGTCGAAAATCTTCCAAATGTAATTTGTCTTCGGAAGTTTTTTTTATAAAACTTCCGAAGCCAATTTGGCTTCAGAAAATATTCCTTATCTTTTCAAGAATTTTGCTTCAGAAAAAAAATTACTTAGAGTATTTTTTTACTTCCTAGATAGATTTTGCTTTGGAAGATATCAAATATCAGAAATCTTATTCAATAAGAGAATAAAGCTTCCGAGCCTTAATTGCTTTTGGAAGAAATTAGTCCTTCAATACATATAAGTACTTGGTGACAAATATAAGCTTCGGAAGATATATTCGAATTTCTTCCGAAGGTTAATTTCTCAGAAGTAGTTATTTGTTTTGAAGACATTATTTTCTTCCGAAGACAACTTGATGTCTTCCGAAGGAAAATATATCTAAAATTTTCAAAATTCTAAGGGATATCATTTTGAAAAGGTTCTTCCAAAGTAAACTGGGCTTATATGGTGATGATATAGACAACTTAAGACATACATTTTATTAAAAATAATCTTGAGTTTAGTTTTAAGAAAATTGTACTCAGAGTTAATCGTTCCAATAGCTGATATAAAATAATTAAATCTCTGTTCATCAAAAGCTTTTGTGAACAGATCAGTATATTGTTCATTTGTGTTAACTTTGACTAGTTTTATCAATCCTTTTTCAAAATTATCTTTAATCAAATGATACTTGATGTTGATGTGCTTTGTCTTTGAGTGTTGTACAGGATTCTCTATAATAGAGATAGCACTATTGTTGTCTATATGGATGGGAATTTCCTTAAAGTTGAATCCATAGTCTAGCATCTTATTCTGAATCCAAAGCACTTAAGCACAGCAGCTTGCAGCAGCAATGTATTCAGCTTCACTAGTTGATGCAGATACACTGGATTATTTCTTGCATTGCCATGAGACTATCCTTCAACCAACAAATTGACATCCCCAAGATGTAGACTTTGCAATCATATTGCAGCCACCATAGTCACTATCTGTATAGGCGTACAGATTGAAGTCAGAATTCTTTGGATACCAAATGCCCAGTTTGGGGGCACCTTTGAGATATCTGAGAATTCTCTTGACGGAAACTAGGTGTGACATATTGGGGTTGTCTTGATATCTTACACAAATACATATAGCAAACATGATATCAGGCCTGCTGGTTGTGAGGTACATAAGAGACCCAATCATAACCCTGTATAGATGTTTATCAACACACTCCCCTTCAAAATCTTATCCTAGAGAGTGGTTTCTAGCTATGGGTGTCTTAGAAACCTTGCACTTAGTCATATGGAATCTAGTAAGTATGTCCTGCACATACTTTGACTAGTTTATGAAGATGCCACTATCAACCTGCTTCATTTGACTTCCCCCACGGTACTCATTTCAAATCTATTCTTCATCAGCTTTTCAAAGTT
Source organism: Flaveria sonorensis (assembly GCA_025506505.1). NCBI lineage: Eukaryota > Viridiplantae > Streptophyta > Magnoliopsida > Asterales > Asteraceae > Flaveria > Flaveria sonorensis. Next base: position 41,278,042 of record CM046430.1, on the reverse strand, counting down.
TTTATAGAGCTTCGGATTAGTTGACCCAAAGATAATATCATCTACATAAACTTGAACCAGCATCAAGTCATTCCCTGTTCCTTTGATGAAAAGTGTTCCATCAATAGTACCTCTCTTATATCCATGCTTACAGAGATACTGTGATAGTGTCTCATACCACTTCCTTGGAGCTTGATGCAGCCTATAGAGAGCTTTGTTAAGCTTGCATACATAATCAGGATGATATGGGTCTAAAAAGCCAGGTGGTTGTTTGACGTACACATTCTCATCAAGCACCCCATATAAGAAGGCACACTTGACATCAAGTTGGTAGACTTTGAAATACTTAGATGCAGCAAAAGCCAGGACTATCCTAACAGCTTTAAGTCTTGCTACAGGATCAAAAACATCTGTGTAGTCAATCCTTCTTCTTGTGAGTACCCTTGAACAACTAGTCTAGCCTTCTTAATGATAACAAGTCCTCTATCATCCTTCTTGTTCTTAAATACCCATTTGGTACCTATGGTAGCCTTCCCTTGAGGAAGAGGACATAGATTCCAAACCTTCTATCTCTTGAATTGAAGCAGCTCCTCCTGCATTATTTCAACCCAACTTCCATCCCTCAAAGCCTCTTCAATCTTCTTAAGCTCTATTTGGGACACGAAACAAGAGTGAAGACAAACATTTTTATCATGGGTTTGTCCTCTTATTCTCACCTAAGTCTCAACATCTTCAATGATGTTTGTGGTGGGATGGGACTTATAGATTCTTAGTTAAGGAATCACAGCAAGTTGTTTGGACAGATGTAATTTGGTGAAATTCAGATCTGGTGTTTGAGAGTCATCCACCATATCAACACACTTATCAAGATTAACTTGATTTAATAAGAGTGTTACATCATTAATGTTGTCTTCTATAGAGTGGTTATCAGTATCAAGGAATTCTTGATCACTATCACCACCTCTATCACCTCCTACATTGGAAATTCCTTCATCTGAGTTTTGTGCCTCTGTGCTGGAATTTATAGGCACTTTAGATTTATTAGCTAAAGAATTTGTCATGGTTGGGTTGTCAAGATTTCCAACTGTTGGGCTTGTTACCACTGGAGCTGAAGTAGTTTGAACACTTGGTCTTCTCAGCTCAAATCTTGGATCAAAATCTCTTATTGATGAGATACCTGTAGATCCTGAAACATCTTTATAAGATTTGTTAAAATGGTTGGTAACTAAATCAAGATCAAACAGCCAATCAGCACTAGAACCTTTCACAGTGGGTGTGTGCTCATTGAAGATCACATTGGCTGACTCCTCAACTACTCTGGTTCTAAGATTATCCATCATCTGATTTCTCAGCAAATTTGGCTCTTTGATCCTTTGTATTCAAGATGGTGCAAGGACATCCAAATGATCTGAGGAAACCAATGAAAGGTCTCCTTTTGTGCCATGGTTCATAAGGAGTCTTGCCATGAGTCTTTACTACTAAAACCCTGTTTTGTACATAGCAGACAGTGTTAAAGGACTCTGCACAGAAGGTGATGGGCAGTTTACAGTCAGACAACATGGTTATTGCCGCTTCAGTAGTGTCCTGTTTTTCCTCTTAGTAACGTCGTTTTGCTGAGGAGTCCTGGGAGCACTATATTGTCTTGAAATACCCTTTTCATCATAAAATGCATCAAGGATTTTTTTTTTGAATTCGGTTCCTTGATCACATCTTATGATCTTGACCCTGTGATCACATTGATTCTTAATTTTTAGAATGAAGCTTTTCAAGATCTCAGGGGTCTCATCCTTAGTTCTAAGGAAGAAGACCCATGTATGTCTTGTGAAATCATCTGTGATCACTAAAAAATAAGAGGTCCTTCCTAGACTAATTACACTGGTGAGACTAAAGAGATCCACATATAATAAGTGTAGGGGTGTAGTGATGGAGTTCATTTCCTTTGGCTTATGAGATACCTTTTGTTGCCTCCCTTTCAGGCATGCAACACAAAGATCATCACTTGTAAACTCTTTCTTTGGCATTCGAGTTACCAAATCATTCTTAATTAGTTTACTCGTGTTCTTAAAGTTTACGTGGCACATTCTTTTCTGCAGAGGAAAGACTCATCACTATTGGCTTTAGATAGAAAGCAAGAAACTTCTCCTAAAGGAGTTGTTTCCTTCAAATCCTTCTTGTACATGTTCTATTTCCTAGGGGATCTAAGCAGGATATGCTCTTGAGGAATGACCACCTCGGGCTTGAGAACAATGCACTATGCTCAGTAAAGAGCATATTATGTCTCTGATCATAAAATTAGGATACACTCAGAAGATTGTACCCAAGCTCATTGACAAAGTTTACTTTTTTAATGTTGAGCTTACCATTTGTGACCCTGCCCCTTCCAGTAATGTAACCACCAAATTCTCCTCCAAAAGCAACTAGCCCTCCATCAATTTGCTCAAAGTTTTGAAGTAAAGAGCCATTGCTTGTCATGTGCCTGGAACAACCACTGTCAATGATCCATACATTCCCTTTGGTCTTTAGTTGTTCCTGCATATAGAGAGATGGTTAGTTACATTTAGAAACCAAGCCTCTTTGGTCTTGGGCTTTTCAAAGTGAATAGAAGATAATGCAATAGTGATTGATCCTATATGCAAGTTTTGAGGATCATTTGTTGTTACTGATGAAGAACTTTCAGTCACATGGCCTTCCTTTATCTTCCACACCATCTTTGAAAGACTAGACTTGGCCTTTAATACTTCAGAAGTTTTGATGACTTTAGAAGTTTTGGAGACCGGACCTTCGGAAGCATTTGCATCCACTACAGCAGACTTTAGTACTTCGGAAGCATTCCTTTCTTCCGAGACCAAAATTTCTTTCGAAGGTATGTTTTCTCTTATCTTCTTCTTCACCTTGGAGCTTTCGAAAGGAAGATATTTTCCTTCCGAAGCTATTTTCTTTTTCTTTTTCTCAGAAGTTTTCTTCTTGTTCATGTTGATAGAACTTTTAGGATTGTAGATGCAATCCTTGGCAAAGTGAGATGTACTACCACACATGAAGCATTCAGTAGGCATGCTTCTGAGAATCTTCTTTTGAGTAGGAGGCTGAGTTTGATCACTTTTCACTTCCTTCTTCATCTTTTCAAATGATGCAGCAGGCTTTTTGGGATGAGGCTTGCTCTTAGAACTGGATGGTTCAAGCTGTGCAACAGTGGTGCATATTTTATCAGCCTTCTTCTCTGGATCAGGATGATTTGGATATGAACTAGAACTCTTGGTACTAGATTCCATGGTTGAGTCTTTAGTCTTTACCACTTCAAATCCAACAGAGATGAAACCTGCTTTTGCTTGGAGTTGAAAGTGGCCTTGATCTCTTGGACTTTCTTTTGGCTGCCCTGATCAAGTTCTTCTATGCAGACTTGGTCATCCTTGATTCTTTCTTCTTTCTAAAAGAATAGTTTCACTCACATCAGGTTCATCCTTCACTATCTCCTTTTCATCTTTATCCTCTTCTTGTACAAGATCTATGGAGGGCAGCTCATTTTGACAAGTTTCACACCTTGGAGGTCTTACAAATAACAATGTGTATGGAGGAGCTATCTCGCTTGAACCCAATCCTCGCCTGTTCTGATAAAATATCTTTGCATGCATGGATGAAGATATTATGTTCTTGAAGGTTTTCTCTTCAAGAGCACATTTTTATGCCTTAGCTTTGCTGATCACAAGCTTAGCTTGGCACTCAGTTAACTTGGTAATGAGATCCTTAATTTGAGTCCTATAATTTATGTGATCATGCTTAAGAGTTGAATGGTTTTCTCTAAATCTTATATTTTAAGTTTATAATCATTGTCAGCACTTTTAAAATCAGCTTTTAAAATGTTCAAGGACTCAAGATCAGATCTTATTTCCAAATTATAGGACCTATATATGTTAACTTTAGCAATGCATTCAGGAGTACAAAGATGTTCCAATACCTTAACTTCTTCATGATCAGCCATCAGTGCTTGGTTTGGGGAAGCATCTTCTACCTAAAAGTTCAGTCAAAGCCTCCTTCTTCAATAGCAATAGCAGCATGTTGTTTCGGTTGGCTTGGCTCTTCAGTTCTTGAAGCTGCATCAGTGTAGCTTGGTATGGGTTGTGCATGGCCACCATTTGTCCTTAGTGCCTTACACTCTCTAGTAAAATGACCCATTGGGTTATAGTTGTAACACTTCACCTTAATTTTATCCAAGCCAAACTTTCCACTGGCCATATTGATGGGAAACTTCTTTCTGTTCTCTTGTAGAACTTCTTGGCTTTGTGAGTGAGAAGAGCCATCTGTTGAACTAAGTCCATGTACTCTAGATCATCTGCATGGATGCAGTCCAGGTCTTCAAGAGTGAAAAGAAAGTTTCCACAACTTTCATCAGTAGACAATAAGGCATGTGCCGAGCTTGTCTCTCGGAATAGGCTTCCTTGGATGTAGCTCACCCTTGGTGTCTCGGGGAAGGTGATGAAAGGACCCTTTCATGAGTTTCAAGGAAACATATAAGATGATGTTGTGGTTCTATGCTATCCCTTTCAACCACATGAAAGGTTGAACTCTATCGATTGTTGGAAGAGCTGCTTGATAGATTTTGCAAGTTCATCTCCATCTAGTAACCACTAAGGATACCATATAGCTCTGTGAGAGTAAGAGTATAGATGTTCTCAGTTCTATTGATGGCCATATAGTAATGAGTCCATTGTCTGGGAAGAGAGAACATGAGCTTCCTCACTATGTCTCTATTCTCAAGTTTTACTCCAACATCCATTAGAGTATCCACAATCTCAACATATATGAAGTATTGTTGAGTCATGGTTTCACCTGTCTTGTAGGTGAAGTTTTTAAACTGCTGCTTCACTATGTCTTTCTTGTTCTCCTTGGCTTTCACAAACCCCTCATACATGAGCTTCAGTGCATCCCAGAGTTGCTTAGCAGTTTTGAACTTCTTGAAGCCTTTATATATGGAGTTGGGAAGGGCAGTTTGTAAAACGGTCATGGCTTTCTGATCTACATCTATTTTCTTCCAGTCTTCTTCAGAGTAGTTAGCCATTTCCTTTGGTATCATCCCACCTCTAGCAGTGGCTGAAGAGGAGCTTGGGATGTGATGTCCTTCAATAACAGATCTCCAAATCCTGTTGTCTTAAGACTTGATGAACCCTTCCATACATTAGCACTAAATATCAAAGTCATCAAGAGCGATCGGTGGAGACTTTGTCATAGTACCGGTTGTCACCCCTGAAAATCGCAACGGAATTTCACGTGATGTGGTGGTGGTGGAAGTTGGAATTTTACCAACGATCATAGTCAAAAGTTAATTAAACACAAGTTGACTACTAGTAATTAAGGTTTATCAAACTTTTATTCATGAAATAAAGTGAAGTTCAAACATAGTTAATAACAAAACCTAGTTAGTTGTGAAACAACAAGTTTCATACAAAATTTCATAAGTAGGTAATCAACTGACACGTTTGACTTCCTAAAACACATTTCCATTATTTCCCAACCGAGCATACCTACAACCCTAAAAAGCATAAAGAGTAACTGGTCAACATAAAGTTAGTGAGCGTTCGGGTTTGTAAATTACAAAACATTTAATTTTTATAAACAATATGATGTACACATGATAATATTATAACTATCATAGACTAGCTAGGTACTATGATTAACTTTGGTCATAAGTCCATAATCAAACCAAAAAACACGTTGTTTCCCCACAACAGTCCCAACATATAAACTCTCTCGCTAAAACCTGACCAGAGCGACTGGTCGCGAGAGCGGGCCCTTCTAACCCAATAGATCTACCAATATAAGTATGTGGCTTCCCCAAGGCTAAAGATTATGGGGGGATTTAGGAGCTCAACAGTATATATATATATATATATATATATATATATATATATATATATATATATATATATATATATATATATATATATATTGCTGACCCAACTTATACCATAATAACATTATACATAACCCTGTTTACCCATCATATTATAACAGTTATGCTTTTCTCCAAAACAGTTAGATAAAAACAATGTTTAAAATGTGGTCGAAGTACTCACCTTTTGATCACAATCAAATAACAGATCAAGAACGTCTTGCACCGATCTATCAAGATCCTAAATGCGAAAGACTTAATTAATACCCGAAAAACATGCTCATGAGAATGCTTTTCACCCAACTTATTTAGTTTAAAGATATTTTTATAAATTATTACACAAAGTTTTAAGAAAACTCATTGATATTTTTATAAAAGTTTATTATTTACTAAGTATCTTTCTTAAGGGATATGAGATTTAATATTTGTATCTTATTAACTAATATCAACCTTCAACATGTAACACTTATCTAACTAGGTATCTAATGATATCGTCAGTCCATTCTTAACCCTATGTTTCTTTCTCATGAAACTATTATATTTTCTCAACCTAATGATTTATGTTATAAAGTTCGAATTGAATATTTACCGGTTATAGTGATTTACTCAAGACTTTCACCAACTCTTTATAAATAATAATTTTTGTATTTTTATTCCAAAATCTCTTATTTTTCCTTTATAGATTAAGTTTTTAAGTTGTCAAAATTATTTGATTAATAGAATATACATTCTTTTGGTAGAGCCGACATCATTTTTACAGTTAATTTTACGAAATATATCGACTAGCTTTTTAAACCCGTCAACTTGAGTTGTTGTTTAAATATATATTTATTTTACAAGTCGTAAATTGCCCAGAATATATATTATTTTTAAGTTTTATACAAATTTATTTTATGAAAGTCTTGGAGTCTTAAACGTCATTTTAGTCGAGTTAACTTGTCACAACATTCTCGTTGGTCTTATACATGGTCTTAATCCTGGTTTCTAGTCTTCCACTTATTTTGTCAATCTAATCTTTTAGTTTAAGTGAAGTCTTTCTAACGTGTTTTAGTATCGGTTTTGTATCAACATTCCAACTTAATCATTCTTTTATAAGATCATAATCAACGACATCATTCAATGTTCCAACTTAATCATCCTTCTATAAGATTATCATCAACAATATCATTCACCCAATATTCTTACTTAATCGTTTCTTAAGAGACCATATTCTATCAATCTTTCAACCTACACATACATACATACGCAACATATATATACATATATATGCATCCATACAAACCCAAATCATACTAGTAACATGATTTTATCATTCTAAAACCATTTCTAAAGCATAAATCATATTATATACATATTTCGAAGCCCAAATTCATCAAAACATCATCTTTCATGAAACATCTAAGTGGGTGAACTAGGTTTTATCAAGATTTTCATCTTGATCATCTATGCATGAAGGAAATAGGATGATCTAATCGAAAACGAGTTACCTTGAGCAATCTTGAGATTAATCCAACGACCTCTAACGTCGACCCTAAGATTTCCAACTCACGATCACCACTTCGAGTTCCTAACAAGGTCACAACTAGAAATCCTCTCATTTTTTTTACTCGAATGAAAGGAATGTAGGTTACTTGTGGTGGTGGAGGTGAGATTTTGGTGGTAGGTTGGTCGTCACGGTTGGTGGCACGAGGGAGGTAGGCGGCTGCGGTTGAGGGTGTGGGGATTGCAGTGGCGGGTGAAGGTGGTGGTCGCGGATGATGGTGGCGGCTGCGGATGGGGGTGGCAGCAGGTGGTGGCTTCGGTGATGGGGTGGCGGTCGATGGGGGTGAAGTGGGGAAGAGGAAGAGGTGGTGGTGAATGTGAATGGGTTATGTGAAGTGTGTGTTTAAGTGTGGGTTATGTAGTGTCTTGTGGATGATAGGTGTCATCCATGCATCAATTTCTTATAATTAATAATAATAATAATAATAATAATAATAATAATAATAATAATAATAATAATAATAATAATAATATAATAATATTATTATTATTATTATTATTATTATTATTATTATTATTATTATTATTATTATTATTATTAGTATTATTATTATTATTATTATTATTATTATTATTATTATTATTATTATTATTATTATTCTCAAACGGTTAACTGACTTCAAGGTTTGTTAAGATCGTCAACTTATGTTTTTCAAATAATCAAACACAATAAATAATAAAAATAAAATTATTATTAGGTTAGACTCGTATAGATGTTGACCTGATTTGACCGGTTGTTACACCGGTTTCCTTATCAGCCTTAGAAACAGCTGCCATTTGAGTTGATAAGTGGTTTGTGAAACTGAAGTGATCTAAGATGATGAGATCTTACAATCAAGAGCCTGAAATGCTCTGATACCAATTGCAGAACCGGAAAGGGTGGTCAATGCAAAGGTTTCACAAGGTGGAGAGAGGTAGAACACTTAGCAGATCAAATAGGGAACCGGTTAGTGATGAAACAATGAACACAAGTAAAAGAACAAGAACACTCAAATATGGTTTTCATGAATGATGTATATTGCTATCAAGTTCTTACAAGTGTTACAAAGCATACATTAAGATACAAGTACTTGAGACACTTTATACTACATCCTACAGACGGCCATACTTTGAAGGCAAGCTGGAAACAATAATCTAGACAATAAGATCAATGTAGAGTCAAAAAGGCAAATTGCCTTTTTGACTAGTGGCTATGACATGCCATAGCTAACATCCTAATATATTACAAATAGATAAAAGTACATAGTTGAAAAGTTACAGATAAAAGACCTTAATCTATAGTTTACAAAAGCATAGACTTTTTACCAACTCATATAAGTTGGTGAGTCTTCAGAAGTGGTAGCGGAAAGTGGTTCAGCTTTTTTCAAAAAATGATTTAGAGAAAGAATGTCTTCTCTTTTTTTGGAAGAAATCAGTCTTTGGCTTCGGAAGACTTTGTCCTTGAAGCTTCGGAAGACTTCATCTTTGGCTTTAGAAGATATGGTCTTTTGGCTTTGGAAGATTTGATACTTAGAATAATTCATTGAGTTATATCTAATCTTCCAAAGTAACTTCCTTATACTTTACTTGTGCATGCTGAGAGCTCTTTGGTTGCATCAGCCTGTATGTGTATTCCTTACATTAAGCTTTTAGTGAACACATCTGGTCTTTATTGTCAATCCACTCCATCTTTATCTCCCTATTTAGCACCTTCTCTTGAATAATATAATATTGGATTTCAATATGTTTGGTATGGACATGAAAACTAGGTTTTCTAGTAAGCTTCAAGCTGAGTTGTTCTCAAAAAATAATGTTACCTGATACTCGACTTACTGGTTTAGATCCTTCAATATTCGAACTAACCAGACGCACTCTTGTGCAGTAACAGTGGTTGTCTGATGCTCCACTTTTGTAGTGGAAAGTGACACTGTTGGTTGATGTTTGTTGCACCATTAAATCAGACTTGACCCGTATTTAAACACCTACTTGGATGTAGATCTCCTTTTTTCTAAATCTCCTGTATAATCTACATCACAATACCCAATTAACTTAGGCTGATTCTCCCTCACAAACCATATTCCCTGACTTGCAGTAGCTTTCACTAGCACAAGACCCGACGATTACAATGAGATGAGGTTTTCTTGGGCACTGCATGAACCTACTTAGCACCCTAACAGCAAATGAAACATCGGGCCTTGTCAATGTAAGATGAATTAAGCTTCCTACAATCTTTTGATACTCAGATGGGTTATCAGCTTCTTTGCCCTATTCCACATAGAGTCTCACACTAGTTTCCATAGGAGTCATTACACCCTTCCTTGAGCACATACCAAATTTCTAAACCATATTAGTAGCATATTTTTGTTGATGCAACACAAATCCTTCTTTCATATACAGTAGTTCTAGCCCAAGAAAATAAGTTAGCTCACCAAGTTTTTAGATGTTGAACCTAACACACAGGTTGCTCTTTAGTTGACTGTCTTCCTCTTTACTATCAACCATATAATCAGGTCATCAAAATACACAAACACCGTTACAAGTTAACTACCATTCGATTTAACAAACAAGTATCAATCGGTTGTGGTCATGTTGAACCTATTTTTCTCAAAAACTCACCAATCTTTCCAAACCATGCTCTCGGAGATTGCTTCAACTCGAAAATCACCTTCTTCAACTTACAAAAATACTCTGAGTGTTCTTTGTCTATAAACCCCAATACTTGATCCTGAATATGACATGATCAAGATCACCATATAAGATTCCGGTTCACATACAATATCTTCCTTAAAATCCACATGAGCATGTAATTTTCATACCTATGGTGGGGTCTTCGTTCCTTACATGACATCCTAGGCCCTAGTGTAGGCTCAGGAGATAACTTAGTGCTTTCTAGAGCATTTATAACCTGAGGAACATCTTTCCCGACTTCAATTTCGTCATCATCAAAGTTAAGAATAACTCTAGAAGATTCAAGTTTTGTTTTCAACATAGTTGTATCCGGCAATGGATTGTTATCTTCCGACCACCATGGTAAATTTTCATCAAAAATTACATGTCTTAACACATGTATTTTCCCAGTGTCAAGTTCACAACATCTCCACCCTTTCCTTTCTTAATTGTAACATACAAAATGTCACACCCTCAAAATGGACCGGCGGGTTTCTACCACGTAACGAACCAGGATTTTAGACAGTCATATCAAACAACACTATATGGGATATAAAATAAACATTTAATTATAAATCATAGTGAAACATAATTTTCAATGTAATCAATGAGGAAGGATAAACTTTTGTAAAACCATAAGAAAAAAAATGCGCAAACAAAGCGCCCATTGAAAAGTAGTAAGTGTAAATGTATTGGCTTTCAAATAATAAAGATTATGCATGAGCCTCAAATGTGCAACCCTATCCTTAAGAATGTCAGCAACCTGAGAAAATATGCTAAAGTGTCAACAAAGGGTTGATAAGCTCACAAGTTTGCAATACAAGTATATATAAGTCTAGTACACGTATAACGTAAACAAAGTAAGCCAATATAGATAGCTAGTCTACAATTCATGTTACTAAGGTGTATAAAGTTCATGACCAAAGCTAACAATGTATAAGTATGAATTCCTCAGCCATGTCTTAGCAAACATGGCAACAATAAAAAGGTCAATTTTACACCAGTTCAACCTCCAATCGTGCAAGCATGACTAGCTCGGGTAGGGTTTGTCAAACCTAGTAGTACTACTCATTAATTACCTCGCTGGTTAACCCCAAATTAGTGGTGCAAAAAGTGAGGACTTGAATGGTAACAACACAAAGTAAAAATGTGATCTTACAATTTTACTATATCCTGAAAAGTATTTAAGCAAGTTCCCCCAAAATAGTACAATAAGAAGAAGGATCTACAAAACTGACCTTAGAATGCATAGGAAAAATATGAAATGTATAAGCCGAAAACTAATAGTTACCTAACAAATGTAGGTCTATAAGTTTGTGTACATAATTTTCAAATGAACCTCGTTGTATACAAAATGTAACTGTTGGTGAGTTTGAGAAATATTTAACAAAGTTGACTTTTTGACCAAAGTTGAACATACTGATCTGATGACCCGTATGACCTCGTTACACGGGTGTAATCCATTTTTCAAAATCATGAAACATATCATAAGCAACATTTCAATTATGCACATATTTTATCAAACAACTATCCATAGCATGTTAACATAACCTGAATCATCATCATACCTATGGTTTCTAAATTTAGAAACGTACGAACACAAGTTTCACAAATTTTATCAAAATCTCCTAAAATATTTCTATGATCATTCTATCATCAATCACATCATCATATTATGATCTACACATATTATATTCAACATATATCACATCGCGTCACAAAAGTTACTATAAATAGCTCACATGTTCATACGAAGCGTTTTTCACAATTCAATCACTCCTAATCCATTTTTATATTCTAAACATCATATAACAATCATCACAACTCATCAAACATTCATAAGACAATATTTATAAATCAACCTACCCAAAAATTTTCTTTAATGAAAAGTACCCGAAAACAAAGCCTAATTCAAAAGCTTAAAACACAACTTTTCATCCACTAGCATCAACTAACATTCTATAATCATTAATTCTATCCAATTTCATCAAAAATCATACAATTTCTATAAAATCCCAAAATTAAAGTTTCCTTTATAGGATACTCTCGGTTTCTAATCAAAACGAGGCAATTTCACAAAACTAATAGGTACAAACATCATAATATTACATACTAACACACAATCAAGCATCAATTTCAAACATTTTCATGTTTTAATTAATTTATGGATATATAGGGTTCATGTTCATTATGAAGATCAAACAATATGTAATCAAATTCAAAACTTAATTGAAATACTTAGATGATTATCCCTAGTATGTGTTCAATGCAAGAAAATGATGGAAACCACAACCAATTTTCAAGAACAAGATCAAAGAAGATGTGTTTTGTGTGTGTTTTGAAAAGTTGTAAGGGGAAAAGGGAAGGGGGTGGCTGAAATGGTCGGAAAAGGGGTTAGGGTTCGGTTTTAATGTTTTCTATTTTTTTACAAAAAGGCCCCATCCTTTCGTAAAACCATTTTTATGCTACGTTATTGAACTTTTTCTAAATCGAAACCACTAAACCATCACATAATATTAGATAAATATTAATAACATGAATAATATTTATTTTGCTAGTTTAAAGTCATTTTTATAATAATTAGACTTTCAAACCTGAAAATGCACGAAAATGCGTAAGTGCTAGAAATTTCATAAAGTTCACAAATAAGCTACACATTTAATCATGCAATCATATCACACTTAATTTCATACCAATTATGATTGTTTGAAAGCTAATTTCATAGATCAACAATATTCGCTGACAGACGCATGTGCGATCCCGACAATTCTCCAAATTATCGTTACATTAAGGTTCGTGAGTGTTTGTGTAATATATTATGCATTTAAGTGAACAACAATAAATGTATGAATTTATGATTAGAAAATAATATTTGTGTTGATTGGAAACTAACCTGAAAATGATGGGTGTCAAATCATCCCCTTGTTGAATGAAATTTCATCGTAAAATTTAACTAACTCTGGTAAAAGACGGAAAGAAAATTTCCTGTTGTCACATCACTCCCTTGTTGTAGGAATTTTTTCTAGAATTTTCAACTGGTAACCTTGATGATCAATGGCGCATCATTGAATAATTACGGGTATTTGGTCATCATTTGATCTTCCCGTTCCCGGGTAAACTTTCGTCCACTCTTGGAGTTCCAAAGAACTTTGACGATAGAGATACGGGTATGCTCGAGAATTTTTTATCACTTGGTCCATTATTTCAACTAGTTCCTCAACCAAACATAGTTATGCATCCATGTGTTTCTTGTTTAACAAAACAATGAGTGTCTCATCAGAAAGACATTTCTTCAAGTTTGAATGTGTAACACGTTGTGTACTTCACTGAGTTCTTCAGGCAGATTGAGTTGTTAAGCTACTGGACTAACCCTTTGATAATCTCAAAGGTCCAATGTAGCATGGTATTAAATTTACTCGTTTTTCCAAAACAAATTACACCTTTCCAAGGTCATACTTTTAGAACCTAATTGTTGAATTGATATCCCAATGTTTTAGGAGTTTGTTCGCGTACCTCTTTTTTTGGTCATATGCTACTACCATATGGTTATAAATTTGTATGATCTTTTCAGTCGTCTCATGCACAAGGTCGAAACCAGTCAATTGACTTTCTCTAACTTCTGCATAACAAATAGGTTATCGGCATTTACACCCATACAATGCCTCAAATGGTGCGGCCTTGATCGATGTATAGTTACTATTATTGTAGGAAACCTCAATCAAAGGTAGGTGAATTTCTCAACTGCTGGCAAAATCAGTAGCACATGCTCACAACATGTCTTCCAAAGTTTGAATCGTACACTCACTCTACCATCAATTTGTGGATGATACAATGTGCTTATATCTAAGCACTTTCCCAATAATCGGTTCAAAGATTACTAAAATGAGAAGTGAATCGAATGTCATGATCGTAGATGATAGAGATTGGCACACCGTGTCGAGAGACTATTTATCGTAGTTAGATACGAGTTAACTTCTCGATTCAATTAGTCTTTCTAAATGTCAGAAAGTACGCGGATTTATCAAGTGATCTACTATTACCAAATGGTATCGCATCCACTAGAAGTTCGAGGTAACTTCGTAATGAAATCCATTGAGATATTCTCTTACTTCTGTACTAGAATTTTTGAATGTTGGAGTAAACCACACAATCTTTGATATTCCACCTTAACTTTAGAATGGGTCAAACACTCACTTACATCCATGGCCATATCCTCTTTTATATTCTGTCACTGGTAATGAACTTTCAAATCACGGTACATCTTATCCAAACCTAGATGAAAGGGATATTTAGTCTTATTAGTTTCATCCATTACCAGCTCTCGTAAATTCGTATGTGAAGGAACCCATATTCGTTCCATGAACTAACTAATTCCATCAGATTTAGTCCCTAGTTTCTTTTGCATGCCTCGTGTGTATTCTACTTTCAGATTCTCGTCCTTTAAAACTTCAAGTTAAGCACTACAGATTTGATCGGCTATACCGGCGTGAATAGTAAGTTGTAATGCCTGAACCTACTTTGGCTAAGGTGTTTTCTTTCAACTTAGGGCATCGGCTACTGATGGAGAGGGTGAAACCCGAGTCTTAATGTGCGTTAATTGTGAGTTTTATGCGTGTTTTATGTGTTTACTTGCCTTGAATGAGTTAACTATGAGTTATTGTTGTTTAGCAGGTTAAACGCGTAAATCGGGGAAGTTACGATGGTTAGAGATGGAGCGGAATGCGTTGGAATGGTATTTGCAGCTTTTGGAGCGGTTTCGGTACGCGTTCGGTTGATGAAATCATGTGAGAGTGTAAGGCACAAAAAAGAGTGAAGTCCAGGGGTCGTTTGGCAGTTAATGGAAAGTTGATTATAGTTGAATATGTGAGAAATAAGAAGGAACAAAGTTGAGGGACTTGTTAGTCATTTTGTGAAAGTTAATTGAGAGTTGAAATATTGAAGACAGGAACGCGACCGTAGCCTACGGTTCATCAACCATAGGTTACGGTTGAGAGGTTCTAAAAATATTTTGTTCAGAAGGTGGGAACCATAGGTTACGGTTACCAAACCATAGCTTACGGTTCCGTTGACGAAAAATAATGCGCTAGTTGTATGCTGGGGATATTAGGGTTTTGTTGTTCATTACGGGGGGGATTCATTCTCAAACGAACGAGGGAACATAGTTTGGGCACGAAGTCAAGGTTCTTCAGCATAAATCATCACGATTTCACACCCGATCATCAATTCGATCATGTGTTCATCTTCAATCCAAGTTTTTGTCGATTCCATGTTTACGATGAGCGGCTAAACTCCTTAGGTTTCCTCCGGGTGGAGGGTTCTTGTAAGTTAAACAACTTTGATGTGTTTGATTGTTATGAACTCGGTGATCTAAGCATTCGATGCTTTTCACCGCTTGATTTGATTATCGGATTGTAACCGATTAACTTTTATTGAATTCTAATTTTTATTCATTCAATTCCTAAGAGTTCTAGTAATTAGGATATATTTGAATTGGGGATTAGGGTTGGTAATTGTAATTTATATTCATTTGATAACCTCTCGTTATGTACTAATCAGAGTACTTAGTCTGTGGATGTCACAATCAGTAATTAGGTCAACACTTATGTCTATGTAAGTGTTTTATCAATCATATCATTAAGGTTTAACTAAGAATCGGAAATCCAGAGGAACCTTTGTTTCTCCCATTGATTACAACTTGGTTTTTAGTAATTTCTAGTTAATCAACCGAACAAACAAACAGATTTTCCATTTCAGTAATCATTAAAGAGTACTTTTCATAACAACACTTTCCACAATCCTCCACTGGTTCGATTCCCGACTTATCCTAGCTATAGTTTATTTCGGTTTTTGCAGGTCACCATATTAGCCTTAACCTGGTGATACATGATTCCATAGTCATAATCGTTCATCAGCTCGACCCAACGACGTTGTCTCATCCTCAATTCCCTCTACTCAAAGATATGTTATTATGAGGTACATTCGAAACAGATGTTGGACCAAAGAACCAATGAGCCTGATCAGAAAAACCTTTAAGTCCCACGGACATTACAACAACTGAAGTAGTCTGCAACAGCTGAAGACATCAGCTGATAACAAGGTCTGAAGACAAAGTCTGAAGCTAAAGAGCTGAAGACAAAGTCTGAAGTGAAAGAGCTGAAGACAAAGTCTGAAGTGAAAGAGCTGAAGACAAAGTCTGAAGTGAAAGAGCTGAAGACAAAGTCTGAAGTGAAAAAGCTGAAGACAAAGTCTGAAGACAAAGTCTGAAGACAAAAGCTGAAGACAAAGACTGAAGACCAAGTTTCAGATGATTGTCACAACAGCTGAAGAAGACCTCTTCAGTAGTTGTGATGGTTTCCTTTCAGTAGTTGTAGTTTCCTTTCTGTACTTGTAGTTTCAGTAGTTTTATGTTTCTTCGTGTACTTAGAATATCTGAGATGTTCTCAGTTGTTGTGAACATTCTCAGTAGTTTGCTTACTTTCAGTAGTTTGTAATAATTCTGTTAGATGTCACTATCAAGTGACATCAGCAGACGTCACATTCCTATATATAAGGAATGCTGACCTAATTGTAATCGGTGCAGCTTAGGAAAACCTAGCAGCCGCCATACCGAAGCATGTGTGCATGAATGTTATTATCCCTTTGCAGAAAACCCTATTTCTATATAACCGTGTACTGTTCCATTGAATATTTATTGTGTTCTTGCTATATTTGCTTAATTCTTGCTCTAATTCCGCTGTGATTCAACTCTAATTGATCAAACTTAGATCACTGATCCTAACAAATGGTATCAGAGCGGGTTAATCATTGATCGGTTTAACAATTGATCATTGAAACTGCTATTTTGATATCTATAGTTTGATCGAATTAGCATATGTGCAAGAATTGGTTATAAAGATTGATTTTCTGCTGCTTCTGGTTATTTAATTTGAGTTTCTTCTTGGTTCTTATTGAGTTTGTTGTGTTTTTGTGCTAAATCTTTTGAAACTTGATTGATTTGGTTTGAATCTGAGAATGACTACTCCATCTAATGATCCTCACAATACTGGCTCCTCAACCAAGCCTCCGATGCTGGTTAGGAGTGAGTATAACATATGGCAACGAAGAATGCTCCATCACCTGTCTGTTAACAGTTCAGGTTGTTGGACATCTGTGGTTCACGGTCCACACAAGCCTATGGTGAACAATCCGGAGACCAATCAAATGGTTCCGAAGAAGAAGGAGCAATACTCAGATGAAGATCGTAAACTGTTTGAGATTGATGCTAAAGCCCATGGAATTCTGGCCATGGCACTGCCGAATGAAATCTATTCTGGGCTTATGCATCATGAAACTGCTCATGACCTCTGGAATGCTTTGAAGGAACAATTCGGAGGAACTGATGAGGTCTTAGCAAACAACAGAGAAATCCTCGCCCAACAATATGAGACATTCTCTCATAGGAAGGGTGAGACACTGACTCAACAGTTTGAGCGTTTCTCCTGCTTGATCTCTGAGCTGAAAATGGTCAAGCATGAGTATACTAACAGCCAGATGAACAACAGATTCCTCAGATCACTGCCTGAGAGATGGGACACATACACCATTGTCCTACGCTCCAGTGCAAATCTGGATAGCCTATCTCTCACCCAACTCCATGGGAAACTGCTTACATTTGAAAGAGAGATAGAGCAGAAAAGGAAACTGGCATCATCAGGAAAGCTCTCTGATGACTTTGTACCAGGTAACACTGCCTTGGTCGGTCATGAGTCAGAATATGCTGGATCAGAAAGTCATTATGATGAGCATATAGATTTCTCTTCAAACAGTTCTGATCATGCATTTGTTGGTGTTGACAGTCATTCTGGGTGTAATAGTGATAATTTATGCTTTATCATGGATGATTTGCAGGGTATTGCTGATGATGATTTAGAAGAGATGGATATTTTGAGCCAAATGGCCCTGATCAATATCAGATCTCAAAAGTTCTACAAGAGAACTGGTAGGAAATTTCCAGGACTCTCTGGCAAAACCAAAGTTGGTTTTGACAAGAGTAAGTTGAGGTGTCACAAATGCCACAGGCTTGGGCACTTTGCAAGAGAGTGTAGATCAACTGGATCTAACTCCTCTGCACCCTTTGTGACCTTTCCAAGCAATAGTTCACAAAACAAAGGGCAACATCCTGCTAGTTCTGGTCATCACTCACAACCTCAATCTCCTGCATACTTTGTCCCTCAGGGTCCAATGCCATATCCTTATCCCTGCTATTACATGCCACAGCCAAATCCAGTTCATGTCCCTATAGCACAACAACCTCAAGCCCTACCTGAGCCTCAACCATCTCCATCACAATCTCAACCTCATCACAGCTTCTTCACACCAGGAGTTGTTGACTGGAGCAGCTTACCAGATGATCTTTCTGGTTTCAATGAGCAATTATCTGCTGGTGCTGGTCAACATGGTGGTGAACATCCTTTTGGGAATCTTGCTCTCATGGCCCTGGAGTCTACTGAGGGTTCCTGCTCAGATGCTTCATCTTCACAGGTAACCCAGATATCTTCTGAGGCTAAAGCCAAGTTATGTTCTGAATCATGCATAGCTGCCTTTGTCTCTATTAGAGAGGCAAATGTAGCTTTAATCAATCAAAATCTTGAGCTTGAGAAAACTATTTCCAAAAGAAAAGATGAGTATGTGTCTGCACTTAATGACAAAGATGATGAGATTTACAAGCTTAAATGCCAACTTAATGATGAAAAGGCTAAGGTAGAGGTCATACTCGAGAACCACAGAAGTCTCAAAGAGACACTTGCAGCTACCCAAGTTGAGTGTGACCGCTGGGTAACATCCTGCAAGGGATTTGAAATGCTTCTCAGCAAGCAAACAGCTTCAAATGTGAAGTTTGGAATAGGTTACAATCATACTGCACCACCTACTGATTTTACTTCAAAATAATAGTAAAATCTGAAGGTGAAAGTAATTTCCAAACCACATCATCATGTGATTCATCCTCAAATGATAATACAAAATTAGAGGATGAAGTCAGTGTTAAGATCTCAGCAAATCAATTGCCTGATGGTTTAAATGCTGATAAACACATGAAGCTGAGAAATTCAGATGTTGTTCCTCAAAGTACTCCAAGTACTGAAGGGCAAGTCACAACATCTGAAAAGCATTTCAAATCTGATGAAATAAAAGGATTAACAACTGCTGAGGAATCTATCATACGGTCTTTCAGGACGGATAGAGAACAGCTGAAGAACAAGTCTTCAGTTGTTACCGATCCTTCAGTACTTAACACAAGTACTGAAAGGAGGAAAGTACTGAAGATCACACCTTCAGTAGTTTCCACTTCAGCAGTTGATCAATCCAAGATGAAGAATAAGCCATGTGAAATATGTGGTAAATTCAATCATCTATCTGATGAATGCTGGTACAAAAAGGGTTCCAAACTCAACAGAGATAAGCTCATTAAAGAAGAGATAAATAAAATGAAAAATGAGTTTGAAACCAAGTTTGTACCACAGTCATCTCAAACTGATAAACCCAAGGCCTCACCAAAATCCAAAAAGAAGGATGGGGTTTATCAGAAAACAGCTGATAGTGTTCCTCATGATAAACATCAGACGAAGTCTGTGAATTTCAAGAAGGAGGAAATGGTGGGTCACAGGAACTCATCAAAAACAAGTACTGATGTGTCAAATGAGCTGAAGGCTTTAGCAACAAATCAGACACAACTTGTTATGATGGTTCAGCATTTGTTGGGGAGAGTTAACCAACTAGATGCACCTGTGATCAAACCACTGAAAAGGAAATCCAAGCCCAAATCTAAGAATTCCATTTCAGCACCATCTCCACCTTCATCAGCTGTTAATCATGAGAAACAAGTTATGGTTAAATCTGTTGATGAAAACAGACCCAAAACCAAAAAGGTTTGGGTCTCTAAAGCTAACTAGTTTCTTATGATAAATGCAGGGTTCTTCAGCATGCCAAAGAAGCATCTGGTATGTAGACAGTGGAGGATCTATGCATATGACTGGGAGCAGTTCTCTTCTTAATGACTACTCTCAAGGAAAGAAGGGATTTGTCTCATTTGGAAATGATGCTAAGGGTTACATCATCGGGAAAGGATTTGTGTCAAATGGAGAAATCAGATTTGATGATGTTAACCATGTGGAGAATCTCAAGTATAATCTACTGAGTGTCAGTCAGATGTGTGATAAAGGGCATGTTGCACTTTTCACAAGCCAGAACTGCCGGATTCTGTCTTCCAAAGTTCTGAGGCTGATTGACAAGGTATTGGATGAACATACTCTCCTGAAGGCCAACAGGATAGGAAGAGTATATGCCTTGGATTTGTCAAAGAAGATTGCGTTAAAAGGTCATCCTTGCCTGTTCTCCAAGGCCTCTCCTCAGGAATCTAAACTGTGGCATAGAAGGCTGGGTCATGTTAATCTCAAAAACATGAATCAGCTGATCCACAATAGTTTAGTAAGAGGTCTACCAATAAAGGAGTTCCTCTGTGATGAAACCTGCACTGCTTGTTTAAAAGGAAAACAACACAAAGTCTCATTCCCTCCTATAGAAGAACCAAAGTCCACTGCCTGCTTGCAATTACTGCACATGGATCTCTTTGGTCCTGTGAGAGTAATGAGCATGGCAAAGAAGAAATACTGTCTGGTAATTGTGGATGATTACTCCAGATTTGTATGGACCTTCTTCTTGCATTCAAAGGATGAGGCTGCTCAGACAATTATTAACTTTGTGTTGTATGTTGAGAAGCAGTATTCCCTATCAGTCAAGTGTATAAGAAGTGATAATGGAACTGAATTTAGAAACCATACACTTGATGATTTCTACCTTTCAAAAGGAATCAAGAGGCAGTATAGCATCCCAAGGACTCCAGAACAAAATGGAGTAGTGGAGAGAAAGAACAGGACCCTAATTGAAGCTGCAAGGTCCATGTTGGCTGACTCTGGTTTGCCACTGACCTTTTGGGCTGAAGCTGTCAACACAGCATGCTATGTGCAAAATAGAGCTTTAGTGAATCAGAGGTTGATGAAGACTCCTTATGAAGTTCTACATCATTTGGCTCCTCTAATTTCATTCTTCAGAGCATTTGGGTGTCCTTGTTACATTCTCAACACAAAGGATCAACTCCAAAAGTTTGATTCTAAGGTGGATGCAGGGTATTTTGTTGGGTACTCATCCACTTGCAAGGCTTACAGAGTGTTCAACTGTAGAACAAAGATGGTTGAAGAAACCTTGCATGTGAAGTTCAATGAATCTCCTAAGGACAAAATCCCACAAAACCCTGTGGAGTTGTTTGATCTGGACATACTGCAATATGTTCCTTATCAGCCTCCAGCTGTTGCAGATCATGTGAATTCATCACCTTCTGCAGCTAGTCATCCATCTGGTGGTACTGATGTTCATGATGATCCCAGTACTCACCTATTCAAGTTTAGTGATCAACTGCCTGAGTCTACTCAACTTGATGTTCCTGTAGCTTCAGTAGCACCATCCACAACAAATGCTGATGAGATTTCTGAATCCTCTACTTCATTTGACCTGCCATCTAACACTTGGTTTCAAGAATCTGGATCAACATCTGTTGCTGCTGAGCGTGCTACAAACACTTGCACAGATCTCATAGTGTATCAAGAGCTGAAGAATCACCCAACGTCTCAAATCATTGGTGATATCAATGCTGGTGTCTCAACTAGAAGTCAATTGTCCAACTTCTGCTTCTATGCTCTTTTCATCAGTCAGCAAGAGCCAAAGAACTATCATATTGCATTAAGAGACAATGGATGGGTTGATGCCATGCAGCTTGAGCTTCTTCAGTTCAAAAAGCAGCAAGTGTGGGAACTGGTTCCTCTACCCCCAGGTAAGTGTGCAATAGGCACTAAATGGGTGTTTAGGAATAAAACAGATGAAAATGGGCAAATTGTCAAGAACAAGGCCAGACTGGTTGTCCAGGGGTTTTCACAAGAAGAAGGTATTGATTATGATGAAACCTTTGCCCCTGTAGCCAGACTGGAGGCAATTAGATTGTTCTTAGCCTATGCTGCATTCCACAATCTTAAAGTTTTTCAAATGGATGTCAAAAGTGCATTTTTATATGGTAAAATAAAAGAAGAGGTTTATGTGTGTCAACCACCAGGTTTTGAGGATAATAAACATCCTGATTGGGTGTATAAACTTGATAAGGCTCTTTATGGGTTGAAACAAGCTCCTAGAGCCTGGTATGAAACACTGTCAAATTTTCTTCTTCAGAATAATTTCACTAGAGGCTCCATAGATAAAACTTTGTTCATTAAGAAAGTGGGTCAGCATAAGCTCCTTGTTCAAATTTATGTTGATGATATTATTTTTGCTTCCTCTGATCCACAGTTGTGTGATGCATTTACAAAGTTGATGCAACAAAAATTCGAAATGAGTGCCATGGGAGAATTACAGTTCTTTCTAGGTTTGCAAATCAAACAAAAGGCTGATGGAACTTTCATTCATCAGTCAAAATACACAAAAAGTCTTTTGGCAAAGTTTGATTTACAACACTGTAAGCCCTGTTCTACTCCCATGTGCAGCACCACACAACTGGATGCAGATCAGAAAGGTAAAGCTGTTGATGAAACACTTTACAGATGTATGATTGGGTCCTTGATGTACTTAACAGCTTCTAGACCAGATATTATGTTTGCAACTTGTGTTTGTGCTAGATTTCAGGCTGCTCCTAAAGAGTCTCATTTGATTGCAGTCAAGAGGATCTTTAGATATCTGCAAGGTACTCAATCTCTAGGTCTTTGGTATTCCACTGGGCACTCTTGCAAATTAGTTGCTTTTTCTGATAGTGACTATGCAGGGTGTAAATTAACTAGAAAATCAACTTCTGGTGGATGTCAATTCCTAGGCAACTGTTTGGTTTCTTGGCAGAGTAAGAAACAAACATCTGTTGCTACATCCACTGCTGAAGCCGAGTACATTGCTGCTGCAAGTTGTACATCTCAGGTACTCTGGCTTCAGAATCAATTACTGGATTATGGCATTACAGAGACTAAGACTCCATTACTAATGGATAGTGCTTCAGCTCTTTGTATTGTCAAGAATCCAGTCCAGCACTCTAGGACCAAACATATTGAGATCAGACACCATTTTATTAGGGATTGTTTTGAAAAAGGTCTGATTGATCCAAAGTTTGTTCCTAGTGCTGATGAGCTTGCAGACATATTTACTAAGCCTTTGGACAGTTCAACTTTCCAAAACCTAGTGTTAAGGCTTGGTATGCTGCAGCTAGAATAAGTGACAACTACTGATGATCTCAGTCAACAAGTACTGATGAGCATTCGTATACTACTGTCACAAATAAGTACTGAAGTTCTTTTATCCTCAGTAGTTTTCATAACTACTGAAGACTAAATTACTTAAAAGTACTGAAGTACTCATCTGTTGAAAAGAACTGATGTGGTTACAACTACTGCTGTAGTTACAACTGCTGATGTCAGAATAACAGATAAGTACTGATGACCTATGAAACATCTGAAACTCAGACAAAGTCTGATGAAGTGTTGAGGTCAGAATGAAACAGCTGATGAGCTAAGAATTGACGACAACAGCTGATGAGAAAATTTTCTCTTCAGTTGTTTCTACAACAGCTGCTTCACTTCAAACAACTGAAGCCAAAACCATGTCTTCAGTAGTTTCACAACTACTGATGACTAATACCAAGTCTTCAGTTGTTACAACTTCTGAAAGTTAAAACCAGGTCTTCAGTTGTTTTCAAACAACTGATGACAGCACCAACACTTTCAGTCGTTTTATATCAGCCTTTTTCTTACCCTATAAATACCTAAACCTACTTTCAGACGTTTCATTAGCCGTTTTCCGTCCTTCACTCTCTCACAATGGCGACCATGAAACTCAAACCCAGACACAACTGTGTTGCCTACCTCTCGAAATCGGCCTTCTGGAACAAATTTGATAACGCCATCGATCTTATGGTAGATTCCCAGTACCGAACCGCGTTTCTTCTGAATCCTACCATATACCCCGATTCCCTAAGCCAGTTCTGGACCAACGTCTCTGTGCAAACTAGTGAGAATGATAGCCAAATCACTCTCCAGTCGTTGGTCAACCAGAAACAGGTGGTCATCACTCCGGACATCATTCGACAAACCCTAGATCTACATGATGCCACCTGTGTCACAGAATACCCGAAAGGCACAACCGATATGTCTTTCATCAACAACGGGTATGAAGGAGACTTAAGTGCTACCACCATTCTGAAGAAGCACTTCCATGATGCTGAACGTCTTATATTCCACATGGTGAATGTCTGCCTTGCACCAAAAACCTCCTCATGGGATCAAATGTCTTCCCGATGGCAACAGGTATTATACTCTATCTTTGAACGACAAACTTTAAATTTTTCTGAGATAGTGTTTATGGAACTAAAGGATCTGGCCTTGAAACCTGTGGCAAACAGATGGATATTATATCCCAGGTTTCTCATGGCCATAATTTTAACACAGCTAAAATCAGACGGCCTTGTTGGCCTTGGAGTCCCTGCTCCGGCTGTATTGCCTGAAGTATACTCCAGGCACAACTCTGACCCTACAATGAAAGGGGCTGCCCGGCTGCTCAAACCCAAGCAGCGGGAACCCACAGCCTCCACTTCCAGATCCAAAGTCCCCACCAAACCCAAAACCAAAAAGCCCAAAAAGGCTACTCAGGGAGATGAGTCCCCTGAGGATGCCCCTGTAACACCAATACAGGAAACACTTACTGGTTCTAACCCCCCAGTAGTGTCCAAGACTCCACCAACCCTAGCCGCTCAGGCATCCTCTCAACAGGATCCTGATGCAACCATAATTGGGGATACCACAATGCTGGAACCTATCTCAATTGAGAAGGTTACCATTGAAGAGCACCAGTCACCCCGGGTGCAATCTGCTTCAACCTATCTCCAAATGCAACCGCCCCTCAAAGCCCAACATTTATTGTTGCACAAGTGTTGAGTCAGCTGCATTCCTCTCCTCCTCCCCAGACACCAATTACAATGGGGAGAACCTCAACAGCTGAGGAAGAGGACCAAAATGCTGCTGATAACCCACAGCACAGGGGTTATAATGTTCAATCTCCCCGTGTAGAGGAGGAGGTTAGAACATCTGGTGAGGCTGCCACTTCTACTGATTCAGCAAATGAACAGGATGAAGTTGGTAACATCTCTAAGACCTCACCAGAGGCAACTGCCGATGAAGGACTCAGTCCTGAGGCAGGAAGTCCCCAGAACCAAGAACAAGGGGCACATGCTACAACTGATCTACACTCAGGGCATGTACATCCTGATTCAATCAGGAGGTCAGGTGATTCAGCAAAAACTGATGATGACCTGGGCTTTTTCTATGATGTCTTAGCCCATAACACAATCCTTGAGGCTGAGGTGAGCAGACTCAAAGAACTGCTTGCCAAAATGTCTCAGGATCAAAGTCCATCTGCCCCAATAAACCCACAGATGGCACCTTCATCTGAAGGTTTCCCAAACACTCCGCCACTTCACTCAACTGAGCCACCAGCCACTGTTGTTGGCACCACCTCTCAGGGACAGAACCCCTCTGAGCAGATGGTTGCTACCTTTCAAAATTCCTTACCTCTCATCACTCCCATCATCAATGAGATTGTGCATAAAGCCATTGATGAGAGGATTTCCTCAAATCTACAAACACTTGTTGATGATGCTGTGCAAAGGAAGCTTTCTGCCATTCACCCCTGAACCCAATGCACCCAAAAAGGGGGAGTCTAAGGCAGTGAAAGAACGAAAAAGAAAGAGTGTGGAAAATGAGAAACAAGAGAAAGAAAAGGAAAAACAGCTGATCACATACAAAAGAAAGAAAAGTGCTGAAACTCAAAAGCCTGATGAAGAGAAATCATTGGAAGATCTGATTAAAGAAGCTGATGAAGCTCACAGCAGATCAATGGACAGAATAATAGACCAACTCTTCAGACAGGGCTTTGATACAGCTACTTTAGACACTGAGATCAGAAGGCTGGAGATTGAAGAGATACAAGAAAATGGGCCAGTTATAGTGTGATGGAAAGGGAGAGGTTGGAAATAATGATCAGGTTTACTGCAAAATACTTGGGAAGATCATTAATTGAGATTAAATCATGGACCAGAGACAGTATTCTGGCAATAACCACCAGAATCTGTACTTCTGAAGCATTCAACAAGGGGTTAATTATTGAAGCACTAGATGAAGCAGGTGCTGGGAAGAGAACTGATATGGCCAAGCTTTCCAAAGCCAAACTCACCATAAAAATGCTAGATCAGCCTTCCCAAACTCCCTCTCAAAAACAACCAACCCCACAACTCTCCAAATCAACTCAACCCTCAAAACCAACTCCCTTACCCCAAAAACCACCTCAAACCACATCCAGTGATGCACCCAGAAGGAGGAGAAGGGTGTTGAGGATGGTAGAAGAAGAAGAAGAAGATGATGAAGAAGATAGTCTGCCAATCTCTGCTGTTCTGAAATTACCTGAGCCCAGAAGTCAACAAATGATCACACCAGACTTTCAGAGGCAAATGGTGAAAGTTAAGATTGAAGAAGAAGAACAGCAGAAACAGCACGATGAGCAACTTTTGAAGATGATTGACAAAGAGTTTCCTCAGTCATCATCTATACAAGCCATGAAGAAACATGCTCAAAGGCTGTATGCTCTCAGGTATACCTTTCAATATCAAAAGGAGAGAGTAAGGATTTGGCCAGACCCCAGGGTTAGTTCTAGAATTCATAAGAAATCCATACCAAGTAGATACAATGGCCAAGTGAGAAAGACCATAGATGCTGCTATTATGTTGGCCATTGTAGTCTCACCCTGGGAAATACTTGAAGACTTCAAGAGAGCCTACAAGTCAAAGATGACCCCTCAAACTCTAATGGAGAACAAAATGGTCAAGAAGGGGTTGTTATACAAGAGGCTTGAAGAGATCAAGAAAAATGAACTCCAGTTGTTATTAGAAGGGACTCACCCAGATGAATTTGCTTACAGAGAGATAACAACTGTTGAGTTGAAAAATGGAAAGACGATAAAGTACTTATCAGAGTACTATGGCCCAGAGTTCTTCTTCGAAGGAGAAGCAGAAGAACTCACTAAGGAGGAACAAGTTGTTCTCCTTGAGGCCTACGTCAGAGAGTCTTATAGACTCATCAATGGGAAGTAGGTTTCATGGTTGGGATAACGGCTCTGTGTCCAGTTCCCCAAGACAGAGTTCCCTTCCATCCTTTGACATTCACATCTACTGAAACCTGTTCCCTGGCCTGTGCTTATCCGATATCTCTAAAGCTGATCAAGAGAGTATTTCTGCCAAGAATAAGTGGGACCTCAATAAGCTTAAAGGTTTTGGCTGCATTGGTTCAGGGGGAGTTTGTTGGACCAAAAGAACCAATGAGCCTGATCAGAAAAACCTTTAAGTCCCACGGACATTACAACAACTGAAGTAGTCTGCAACAGCTGAAGACATCAGCTGATAACAAGGTCTGAAGACAAAGTCTGAAGCTAAAGAGCTGAAGACAAAGTCTGAAGTGAAAGAGCTGAAGACAAAGTCTGAAGTGAAAGAGCTGAAGACAAAGTCTGAAGTGAAAGAGCTGAAGACAAAGTCTGAAGTGAAAAAGCTGAAGACAAAGTCTGAAGACAAAGTCTGAAGACAAAAGCTGAAGACAAAGACTGAAGACCAAGTTTCAGATGATTGTCACAACAGCTGAAGAAGACCTCTTCAGTAGTTGTGATGGTTTCCTTTCAGTAGTTGTAGTTTCCTTTCTGTACTTGTAGTTTCAGTAGTTTTATGTTTCTTCGTGTACTTAGAATAATCTGAGATGTTCTCAGTTGTTGTGAACATTCTCAGTAGTTTGCTTACTTTCAGTAGTTTGTAATAATTCTGTTAGATGTCACTATCAAGTGACATCAGCAGACGTCACATTCCTATATATAAGGAATGCTGACCTAATTGTAATCGGTGCAGCTTAGGAAAACCTAGCAGCCGCCATACCGAAGCATGTGTGCATGAATGTTATTATCCCTTTGCAGAAAACCCTATTTCTATATAACCGTGTACTGTTCCATTGAATATTTATTGTGTTCTTGCTATATTTGCTTAATTCTTGCTCTAATTCCGCTGTGATTCAACTCTAATTGATCAAACTTAGATCACTGATCCTAACACAAGATGACTCCCAACTTTAAGTCTTGTGTCAAGTAGTTCTTCCTATGAACTTTCAATTGGCAGGAAGCGTATCCGATAACCTTCTCGCTTTGCATCAACACACAACCTAGTCCTAAAACATCGCAATATAGTACAAAACCATATGTTCCCTCCGACAGAGATAGTATTGGTGTAGTACAGAGTTTCTTCTCCAAAACCTGGAATACGGACTCCTATTTAGCACCCCCCCAACTATATGTGGTGCCTTTATGAGTTAATGCCATAAGAGGTTGAGCGATTTTCGAAAAACCTTCGATAAATTGTCGATAAAAGCCAGCCAACCCAACAACATGTCATACCTTTGTTAGAGTTTTAGGTGTAGCCCAGTTTTTGATGGATTCTATTTTTGTTGAGTCAACCTGCATTCCCTACCTGTTGACCACATGATCTAAAATTAAACTTCTCGAATCAAGAAGTCACACTTCAAAAATTTGGCATACAATTGTTTTTGTTTCAGTAGTTCTAAAATCAGTCTAAAATGTTCCTAATACTCCTCCTTATCCTTTAAATACATTAAAATTTCATCGACAAAACAATGACAAGCTTGTCCGAATAGGGTTTACGCACTTGGTTCATGAGATCTATGAAAACGCTAGAGCGTTGGTCAACCCACATGATATAACCAGAAACTCGTAATGACCGTATCGAGTTCTAAATGTCGTCTTAACATGTCCTCCTCTTAGATTTTTAGCTGACGATATCCCAATATCAGATCTATCTTAGAATAGAAACTAGACCCCTTGATGTTGGTCGAATAGATCATCGATACGTGGAAGAGGATAACGGTTCTTCATTGTCACTTTGTTCAGCTCAAGGTAATCAGGACACATGAGGAAAGAACAATCCTTCTTCTTGATAAATAGGACTAGGGTTCCCCATCACGATGAGCTCGATCAGATGAATCCTTTATTCAATGGCTTATGCCGATGCGTAGATAGCTCTTGTAGTTCATCTAGAGATAATATGTATGTCGATGTAGCGATAGGTGTTGCTCCTGGCGTCAAATCAATTATGTATGCGACTTGACGATGTGATAGAAAACCAAGTAAATCTTTTAGGGAAACCATAGGAAAGTCAAAAGCTATAGGCGTCTCTTTGATCTTTTTTTTCTCCGTTGCCATTTCGGTGATCACAATTAAAATGGTGGTATAACCCTTGCGTAAGTACTTATGGTCCTTAACATAAGAAATGATGCCTGAGACTGAACTACTCTTCTCGCTCGGAAATATAAAGATTCACCAATATGAACTGGTACGCAATCGACCTTCTTGTGACAGACAATCTCAGCTTGATTCTTGGACAACCAGTCCATGCCAACAACCACATCGAAACTATCTAGCATAATAGGAAATTCCAAGTTTAATAGGCATAAGATTTATATATGTCTTATGTTTAAACAATCCTAATCTACATCCCTTAAGAATATGAGTTGCTTTAATTAATTTACCATCAGCTGATTGTATGGTGTAACTAGGTTTCATTCTAGTTGAAACTACACCTATAAGTTTGCTAAACTCCACATAGACAAAGCTCCTATTAGCACCGGTATCAAATAATACATAAGTAAAATAGTCATTACGAGGAAACGTACTGGGAATCATATTCTGGTCATTTATTTCCTTGCCAGACCTAATCACAAAAGCTGACCCTTGGCACTCCTTCCATTGTTCCTTTCTATTGTTATTTCCTTGTTGCTATTTTTATAGTTGAGGGAAATCTCTTCTAAATTGCCCATCTCTGCCCTATTTGGAGCAACCCTATGGTGCTTTGCCTTGTCATTGCTATTGGGGTTGTTATTGCTTGATCATTAACTGTCCCTTATAGTCTTTTGCTACATGGCCCATCTTATCACATCTTTGGTAATGATAATGATCACACTAGCCATGATGATGAATTTTACACTTAGTGCATTTTTGGTGCAGCTACCCGCGATCTAACCACTGTTGTTTTCCTAGTTGTATGTGTGAAGATTCTTGAGTTGTCAACTTTTTGAATTGCCGATATTATAGGGCGCTTGAAGTGGAGAACTTACCCTACGTGCCATCCTATTTCTCGTTTGCTATCAATGAACCATCAACAGCATCATGCTTAAACAAAATGCCCTACGCCACTACCAGGTCAGTGAGCTCATGAGATAACCGAATAGCTTGCTGAGTGGTTTTAGGATCAGGGGCTATGACACTCGCTGTAATCTGAGGTTCTAACCCCTCAATGTACTTCTCAATAAGCTTGTAGGCTGGTGTTACCATTACATAAAGTAGCCAACTTGTGGGAACAAATCATATACTCCTTAATATCTCACCCTACCTTCTTAGTGTTCCAAAATTCTTTTTCTAGCTTCTAGTCTTTACTCCGAGGATAGTATTCTTTCTCCG
Organism: Flaveria sonorensis; assembly: GCA_025506505.1. Classification (NCBI taxonomy): domain Eukaryota; kingdom Viridiplantae; phylum Streptophyta; class Magnoliopsida; order Asterales; family Asteraceae; genus Flaveria; species Flaveria sonorensis. The sequence goes on along the minus strand of CM046430.1, from coordinate 41,247,381 downwards.
AATCTTCCTCAGTTGCGTTAGCAACTACAGCCTGGGCTTCCAGCCTAGCTAATCTCAACTTTGATAATACTAGTTTCTTCTATATATCCTATAGTGTAGCCTCGAAGGTGTTAATCTTATCCAATGCTCTCTCAACTATGTCGTCAAGTGAATCATGCTTTGCATTTTCCTCGTATACATTATCAAAAGTATTGTGCTTGTGAACAGTCCTTACCAAGCCTTCCTTGAGGGTCTCCACATATTCTCTAGTTATGATTTGATGCTCTAGTATTCCGCTGATCTCACCAACTACTTCACGCTCATTAAGAAAATTTTGATCTATCTTTGCCATAAAGACGATGAATGATTACTCAACCGGATGAATTATAGGTGATAATGTAGCAGTAGAAGCAGTTGTGTTAGCAGTAGAAGCAGTTGTGTTAGTAGTAAGAGGATAAGTACGTGTTCTTCCTGGATTCAGCTAGCAATCAGATAAGTAAACACTCTCGGTGTTATGTATCTCTCGCAATCCATACTGCTTGGAGTTATCAGCAAGCTCCAGCTGATGCCCATTTAGCTCCGATGGTGAGGAAATAGGTGTAGATGCATAAGGTATGAGAGTGGAATTCTCAGTCTCCTTGTTGAGTGGGGGTGATGTTGCGGTCGCAGGGGTGTAGACGATGATGTGAACATCCAGTAACATAACGCGTGTGTGAAAAGATATGTATGCATGAAAACAGTAAACAGGTAAGAGTTTGGGCAATGATAGTGCGTGTCTAAGGCTATAGTCTAGGTGCAAATGCAATCCTAGTTCTCCATAACCAATTACTCAGATACCAATCTGTCACACCCTCAAAATCCACTAACGGGGTCCTGGCACGAGGTGCGTGACAAACCAGGATCTCAGACATGGTCATATCAAACGACACTATATGCGATTGTTTGAAAGATATATTGACAAATCACCAACGTTCGCGGACAGACGCGTGTGTGATCCGACAATTCTTCGAATTGCCGTTACATGAAGGTTCATGAATGTTTGTGAAAATAAACAATGCATTTAAGTAAACAACATTAAATGCATAAATATATTATCAGAAAATAATGCTTGTGTTGATCGAAAAGTGACCTGATAATGCCGGATGTCACACAAAAATACACTGAACTGCCTTTTACTCCATCTTGTTACAGAGGTGACCCGGAATGAAAACATAACACACGCATCCGAGCACACAGAAATAACATTGGGTTTTGTCTAGACCAACTTCTCAAATGGAGAAATATAATTGAGACTTTGTGATGGAAGCCTATTAATCATGAACCCAGCAGTTCTCATTGCTTCTACCCAGAACCATCCAGGCATGTTCTTGTCGTGAATAAAGCTTCTTGTCGCTTCTCCAAGAAGTCTATTCTTACGTGCTGAGACCCCGTTCTGATGAGGCATGTTTGGAAACGTCAATTAGCATTTAATCTGTTTCTATTTCAAGTAATCACAGAAGTCGGTTGCCAAGTACGCCCCTCTATTATCAGTTCGTAAACATCGAACCTTGCAGCTCGTCATTCTTTTTGCATCAATCTCAAATTCTTTAAATTCGGAGAAAAATTCTGACTTTTCCTTTATAAAATAAGTCCATACAAATCGAGAGTATTCATCAATAAAGGTTACCATGAAATGCATACCTTGTATTGAAGACTGCTTCACAAGACCAAAAACATCAGAATGGACGAGTTTAAGAGGCTCATTAGATTGATAATCGGAGGTTTTGTACGGAAACTATGTTGCTTTTCCATATTGACATCCCGTGCAAACAACATTGTTATTAATTTCCAATTTGGGCAGCCCTTTAACAAGCTTCTTTTCCATCATCCAAGCTAGTTTGTTGTAACACGCGTGACCTAATCGTTGGTGCGTAAGTCTGCTATGTGATTGCGCTTCACTTTCTTTACTCGATTTTAAGCACATACCACAGTTTTCGTTCTCTCCCCTTGAAGAATTGGGACTGATTTTATTTCAAAACTCTTGAATATCATGACATCCTTTAGCATGTAGTGACTATCATATGCAATCAGTGGAACTGATATCAAGTTCTTTTTCACACCCGGGAAATGATAGACATCTCTTAAAGTGAAATCTGGCTTGTTTCTTTCTGACTAAAGCATGACATCTTTGATGTAGGCAATCGAATGTTTTGAGTTGTCTGCAATCATTACAATTTGCTGCCACTATATTCGCTCAGGTGTTGATGATATCATTTATCACCTGTCATGTGGTTTGAACAACCAGAGTCGACAATCCAGTCATCTAAGATGTTCTTTTGATGTTCGGTACTCACCAATTACATATCAACTTCCTCCGTCTGGGCCATAAAGGCTTCTGTATCCCAACTTTCCTCGAATTAAATAGTAACGGTATTACCCTCCTCAGTAGGTTTAGAACAACAGTCACATGCCAAGTGCCCCCGACGTCCGCAATTATATCACTTGGGTGAAAAGCATCTGGCTTGCCTCTAAATTCTATCACCAGAATGACCTTCCCGTTCTGGTCCAGAAGACTTCTTCTCACGGTCAAAATGCTTGGTTTTGTCATGGCTTTTGTCAGAACCACAATAAGAACTACCTGACTTGTACTTATCTTTCTTCTTCTCTGCATAAAAAGCTTCATCAACCACTTTGAAACACTAACTTTCAGTTGATGATGAGCCAACACTTAAAGATCCTATTTGTTTGGCTAAAGCCTCTTGGCTAGCTAACAAACTCTCGAATTCACTTAATGAAGGTTGATTGGGCCAACCTATGAATAATTATATGCTTCATAGGTGCTTCTCTGATCACTGACTATTGATCTAAATCACCAATCTCCCGACATAAAGTCTTCACTTTATGAAAATATTGAGGTATTGTTAACTCCATTTGGGATATATTCAATAACTCATTTTCTAACAATTTAAGATGAGCGTCATTTTTCTTTGACAAAACTTCAGCAAGTGTGTCCCAAGCCTCTTTAGGACTTATTGAGTCCTTGATATGATCAAAGGGCTCTTCCTCTATCATTGTCTTCATAATAAATATTGCCTTCCTAGCCTTGACTCGCCGTTTTCTCAATGCTCCATCTTGAGTCTCTCTCGATGGTTGCACGGTAGCATTTCCCTGCACCACATCCCACATATCTTGCCCTTGCAAGTATGACAACAGGTTGGTAGCCCAAACCTTATGATTCTGATTGTTCAACTTCTTCATTGCTCCAATGAGTTGCAGATCCAACATCTTCAAACATGGCTCTGATACCACTTGATAAATCAAGTGGTGACACACACTCAAAGAAATGATTATAATTTATAAGACGCACTCAAGAACTTGCTGTGAACAGCGTTTTTTTGTATATCACTCTTAAGAAAACCTAAATGCAATACATTGAATTAATTAGGAAAACAAGTACCATCAACTAACCACTAACACACTCACCCACTACCTAAAAATAAAGAAACAGCACACTACTTTGACAAACTAAATAAACATGAAACTTAGCCAACACGAATAAAAACAATTGGCATGTGCATGGCACACGTAAATAAAACCCAGCACAATTCTAATGTCTTCCTTGGTACTACTAAAACTGCAAAAGGTACAAGTTGATGTTGCATCTTCAATAATTATGCCAAAGATTAACCACATTATAAGCAAGAGAAACACATACAATATGATTACAAGCAGTGTTACCTTTTATTGCATCCTCAGAAAAGTATAATCCATCTACTTGACAACCGGTCATCATAATGTTTTCTACATATTTCATATATAATCCTGGAATTAACCAATTATTAGATGTGTTAACACTTTTAGCAGTATACTTTGTTAGTGTGGTTTGAACATTTGGTTTCTCGTATGAATTATATCTATTCATGTAACAATCTGTCAATCCTAGCACGTAATTGATTTGGGTTTATGTATTGGTCTTAGTTAAGCCAAATCACCTCTTGAACCTGGTATTGAGCCTTAGCTACTACCAATCTATGGTTGTCTTTATTTATACTACAATATTTTAAATTGAGTAAGGGTTGTTACAATAATTCTTGTTGTTTATCCTCTGTTAGGCTATGTGTAGTAGTGTTCTACTCCTTCGATATGTAGTATGTAGTATACTGAGTTACTAATAAGGTTAATGAGACACTTATGGTGCCAAGGTCCGATAAATGTGTGTTCTTATTCGCCTTAACTAGTTAGGCTAAGTAGAGTGTCAAACCACGAAAAGTTTGTGGTTAGTGTATTATGTAATTGATTAACTAACTATCTTAAATAATCTATTGTCACTTGAATGTTGGAGGAGTTCAGCTTTATAAATAGAAAACTTAAACGAAGCAAAATTATGATTAAATTACGTTTAAAAACAATAATGAGAAAGATGATCAGCTCCAGGTTCAGGTTGTGAAGCTCAACATGTAACCTAGTGAATTACTGGTTTGGAAATTACATAAACATAACTAGATTAAATTGTTGTTGGATAGACTAATACAAACCGACAAGCTAGTTGTGTTGACTTAATGATAAAAATATCCAATGAAAAACACAAGCAAAGATGTTATCTAAACAAAAGTCAATTCAATATGTATGAAACAACTAATATCCAAATGTTAATGATCATATAACCAATGATAGAGCGACAATCAAATGAATCAACAAAAACTAAACCTTTGTATCCAAACAACATTCAAACATTCAAAACCTAAATAATTATTCAAATTGAATCATTAAACGAGTTCTAATCCAAACAAAAGGTAAACACAGGTTAAACACATTTATTAACACAAACCCTATACCCGGAGTGGGTCACGGGTGATTTAGTTATTCATGATAATGATCGATCTTCGATTCTTAATTTCATGCTCGGATTGATTATTAGAATGATGATATGATGAGTTCTAGCCTTCCCTAATCACCCAAATCGTCTTCTATCTCCCAGAATTGAAGTCCCCTCTAAAGCTAGGGTTATCATGTTTTATATCATCCAAAATATCAAGAATCTGGATGGATGGAGCTAAGTGGCTCTATCACAGTCAGTGGTTGTGCTGATCTTCTTTTTGGACGCCCTGACTGACACTTGCCAGCATAATCTGTGGTACCAATATCACAATTGATAGCGCCACCCTCCAATAATCAATTCTTAACTCATTCTTTCCTTGATTATTTGACTTCCAATTTTCGACGTTATTACCTACAAACACACAAGTAACTCAATTTAACTCTACTTCACATAAATCAAAGACTAAAAACATGATTATAAAGCATTATAACATTGAATAATCGTCAACCCATCCAACACTTCATGCTTTATGAATTAGAAAGAGTTTATAAAATTTTGTTTAGTGATCTAGGTTTGCAAAGTGTGAGAATTCTTGTAACTTAGAGCTTAGAACCAATGATTTCAAAATCATACTAGACGGTGAACTCGGTTTCCTGCATGTCCAGCGTTCGACAAGTCGGTTCCATTGCCGTTAAAATGAGTTTAATCGAAGTTATTTTGAACAGTGCCTATGGTTCCCTGTTTTTTGGGTTCCCTAATGCACATACCAATATATGTAGGGGTATTTGCATATCTCCCCCTCTAAACTTGTAAATATTCTCTCAAAACATACTTAAAAAGTTAAAAGGCATTGCATTTATGTATTGAAAACTTGTGTTTTGAGGAAATATGTAATTTTTAAGATGGAGAGAGGATAATATATCCATACATACATTTATCTCTATGTACATAAATTTGGGGTGTAAACCAGAAATCACAACATGTTAAACAAAAATAAAAATGGTCATTCAAAGGGGGTGGTGGGGAACGGTGATGATGGAATATAAAGTAGGCCATAGATGATGGGCTTCAGGTTGGGCCCTGAGATGCTAATTGCTGAACTCCAATCGTATTTTGGGCACCGTTCACTCACCACGCGCCAAGACGCCACCCATTAAGATTCTAATATCAAATCAACAGATCATTTGGTCCCCCTTTGGATCACCTTATGTTGTATCATGTCATCACTTCTCAACTTCCATTTAACAAAACAAGAGCCCGAATGACTTCTTTGTATTAATACTTGCAAGTTGCAACCACGGTGTTTGTTCGTAAATCAATGAAAAAATAGGTCATTTTAAGATATAAATATAAATTTTTGAAACAAATCAAACGTTTTTTTAGATTCGCATGTGTTTCTTGTTACTGCTTATCCTTCAATAGTACCTTCACTATTAGTGGAGTAACCCAAAAGAGCTTACACTTACACTTCTCGAATCTCATTTTTTGAAGACAACTCCCCTAATGAGACTATGACATCATAAAACGTGTGACTAACATCAACAAGTATGACAGAATGATCATCAGGCTCCCAAGGAACACACATTGAACCTTAATAGTTACCAGACAACCACGTAACATCATACTTGAAAATTTTAAAACTATCTTGAACCAATGACATTCTTAGAGCTTTTTATTAGTGTCACTTTTTAAAAATGTATAATGAATTGATATCATTCAAGTCACTAATATAAATAATGCATAAAAAAAACAAATATCAGATACAATATAGCACAAAAGAATTTTACCGATGCTATGTATCTCGAAAAAAGGGCCAAACTGAATATACCCTGTACCTGTCTAGTCCAACTTTTGAACAGCCCTAGTTTACATCTTCACTAAAATGTGTAATATCCAACTCCTCTGTGGATCTTTCTGTGCATTATGGAAACCAACATTAATGTACCATTGCTGATGCATCGAGTACAACATACATAAAACAAATGCAAAGACCAATTATTATCGGCAAAGTTAATGTTAAGTTTAATATGGTGTAAAACAGATGACCAAAGATTACAACCGAAAAGAAGCAATAATACTGAGATCTCAAGAAGGGAAAGAACGGGCCAAAAAAATTTGTTCAAGATATAACATGATTGGTTGCTCTACTATTTGACATAAAACAGAAGTCAAAATGCCGACCATGGGGCCAAGATTGGCGATTTCAGCCGATCTTCAAGTGAAGCAGCCTGTTATACAACTGAAGCTGAGACATTATTACTTTTCTGCTGTTTCGTGCATCAGAAATTTGTCACGACTTTTGAAATTGTAAGAACCTTAGAGCTGCCAGGATTCGTAATGTTTAGATAATGTTGGTATTGTCAACTTCAGATCAGTGGCATTTGATTGAACCATGGTCCTATATAGGTGAAGAAAAACTAAACTGCACACCAGTCTTGGCTCGATCATGCTCATGTTGCCTCAGTATGTAGCAGTAGTTGACCTAAACAATTTGACCAAAAGGAGGTTATATGAAACAAAACAATGGCAGTGGACTCCAAACAATTACTGTGAGTTGATTAGTAATGATTATAATGGTCTAGTTTTAATTCAGGGCCTTTCCAAAGAGGGAAAAATGTGAACAATCAAATATGAATGAAATCAACCCTCCCCCCCTCTTCTTTTTCTGTCTCTTACACAACACACATCTGTAGGTGAAGCCTAATTAGTTATTTAAAATGTAAATATGGTACACTAATCTCTTTGGGTGGTTGAATCACATCTCAGGAATGCAGTCCAAGAATTTACCATGAGTGTTATGTCTTATTTCCTATAAGTGGATGTGACATAACAAACAAGTCAAACGGGTCTGGTAATAGGTCAAAATGGGTTGGGTCAGAGCAGGTAACTTCTTCGAATGTGTCAGATTTGATCCAGTCAAGTCACGTTACCAAAACACTTTTTGTCCAAAACTACTCTTTTACATATAATTAGTTCATCAACTATACTACAGTATGTTCTTTCAACAATATTCTATTTTTGTACTAAAGGATTTCAACCTACGCTTGGCACAACTTCTGACCTATTTCACCCAGTTTACCTCTTAATCAGTTAACTTTCTTATTTTAACCTATTAGAGATAAATCAAAAACAAAATTAACCCATTCAGAAGTGCACAGGTCAAAATGCCACCTCTACTAATAAGTTCTCCAAATGCAGTAAATTTAATCAGTGTATCATATCAAAAAATTTATGTCACTTACTTTCCGTAAAGGTTACTATAGCATGATTGATGATGTCAGGAGAGAAAACTAACCTCCATGCGAAATAATTTAGTTGGTACAATAAGGCCAAAGCCAGCAGAGCTACGGAATGAATCTCGGTACTTTTGAAAAGAAAAATCTCGAAATGAATTCTCAGTTACTTTGGTAAGACTTCCAGCACAAGCAAAAGCATGTGCATGAATATTTGAATCTCTCAACACCTTCAATGGGAGATCAAAGGAGAGATCAGCAAAGGCAGTAACTGCAAGATCTCCACCAAGGAAATCTCTTTCATATGTATCAGAATTTGCATTTTCAGAGTTTGGTTTGACTTCTCTTTTGGGCTCACTTGGGCCTAAACCTCTAGTCTTGAAGCCCAATAATGATGTGGGCCCTCCCAATGTGCAAACAGGAGAAGAGTTCCCACCCAAGAAGAATCGATCAGGTAAAGATGTAGGTGTACTCATGAATTCACTTCCCCATGGAAAAAGAAAACCACCAGCAACTCCAAAGTTTAGAGCAGCACGAGCAAAACCCAACGGTAAAGCATAGCGAAGGTCGAACTCCTGTCAAGAATAATTAAAAGTTGATCAGAATGTGTAAAATTTAACGAAAACTATTGAGTATTGTCTGGATGCAGATATTTTATTTAGTAGCATGAAAAGTTTACATGATGGAAATGATTCTACTGTTCTGTGCATGTTAAAGGAGTTTTAGAAAGTCACCCGTGTGTACTTTTTTTTATGCAGAGATTCTCCCAAATTGTTACTAGAAAAAAAAACCCATATTTTTAGTAAGAAATAAAGACAATCTTACAACAAAGCCCACATACCTGGCGGATAAAACGCAAGCTTCGATAATCAGGAAAAAGGCCACCAAGTTGAGATGCAGAAACAAAAGCAAAACCTTTAGTAGGTCTAAGAGATGAGTTCCTTTTATCAATCTTATATGTGTACTTCATATGTGATAATAGACCATGTCCAAGCTGCCTCCTTATTGACTTAGAAGCCATTTGTGACGGGTCAGTCAAGGTGCGCCAAGAAAGATTATATGCCAGGTCATGGTTCTTGGTTGAAAATAGTCCCAAAGATAAGCCCAAGGATTGCTCTTTGTAAGAAGAGAATTTCAGCCAATCTTGAGAATGTAGAAATATGCGTGCCATAACAGGAGTGAATAATCTCATGAATCTTGGTAAAGATACACCAGCACTAACTTCTGATGTTTGGTCCCACCCATAAGATAAAGAACCATCCCAAAGATCACCATAACCAAATAAGTTTTTAAACTTGAGTGATCCCTCAAGGGACCAAGATCTAGCCTACAAAATCAATTAAAATATACAGGATATGAGAAACGTGAAGAAAATACACCATAAAGCACAACATCATACACATGTAGCCGTAATAATATGTTTCGATGAACCCCTCATGTAAAATGCCTCTACTCACAGCTAGGCAACTGATTAAGCTTCTACTTCTACCAATTAACGGCATGGCATTGTTCAATGTATAACCATTTTTATATTACATGAACATATGTAAGTTGATTTTTTTATAAAATTCCACATATATACATGATTTAAAATATCCATCTCCATGCTTGCAATAACCCCCAACCAAAAAAAAAAGAAAAATAGAAGAAATATATACAAGTAGGAGGAAGATATGGTAGGAAGTTGGAGAACACAATAACAATCAAAACTTTAGCGACTAAACATGACAAGTCCTGAAAGTTGATTAGAAACTGATGCAGGAGAAAATTAGATGGAAATTTAGTACATCTTAATAGTCTTTAATCATAGAAAAATTAAGGGTCGAACTTAGTTTTAAAATCCCTAGGATGAATAAAGCATTGGATTCATGCACCTTAATATCTACCAAAGAAGTCGAACAGAAAAAAAAAAGGAAGAGAAGCTCAATGTGGTGAAAACAAATTTCGGCCCTCATGTGACTCAAGTATAATTCCTTAACCAAACTCAAATTAAAATTACGTAGTTGGGTTATGTTAAGTTTGGATCATGTTGATAGCATCCTCATATGTCAATTTCTTTTCTAAGTGGTGTATGTTGATAGAAAATACTTAGAAAGTCATGATAAAACTCTTTTGAGAGCAAAATAATTTGTCTAGAGTATTGTGTAAGCTGGACATGAGGTTTGTATGAAATTTGGATGTCAATGCATACGAAAAATGAATCTGGGGAGCTTAAAAAGGACCTTAATGGAGAAAAATTCAAAAGGCTTGTGTAATGGTGATTGTTGTGTTCAACAAGACGACAAGGACGAAGGCAACAAAAGAACAAAAACAAGAAATAAAAAACATGTGATGGTTTTTTATGCAAAAATAAGGGAAATTTTAATACTCACTAACATAGCATTGTAGCCTTTAAGTAGGCAATCATACATTAATTGGCTTGAAGAGTAAACATCTTGGCAAGAACAACCCTGTGACCATTTATTGCTAACAAGAACAACCCTATGACCATTTATTGATAATGCCATACGGTAACTTTTAATGTCATATTTTTAGAAGTAGCAAGCAAGAATATGATATTGCTTGTCAAAACATTATTTTGATGTTCATGCGAATAACATATATATTATGGCATGTCGCTATGTGACCTCTAAAAGCAAGATTATTGTGTTTGCACATTTAACAAGTGGAGGTCAATCAATACATCCTAAGTGGATGTTAGCACAGAACTTTATACTTCCACAAAATTACCTTAAGGTCATCAAAGACGGAAATAATGAAGGAATCAAGGTGTAGACATCATGGCACTAGCAATAAAAGGAAGGCGAAGGCGTGGCCATCAAGGTGATCAGAGACTAAAAGAAACAAAGTAACGCCCATGGTGTTATCCTCTAAGAAATATTTTGTTACTTTAAGTCTGGGAATGATGTAACAACTTACTCTAGTTAATGTCATTGCAGGCTTGCAACTGAATAAGACATGTTATCAGGAATGTAACCCAATCTTGGGAGTTATTTACATCAGTATCTACTATACTACTATAGATGTTCGAAATCTTTAGGATGCTATAACTCTCCACATATTAGACAATTTTGAATTAGGCTAAAAGAGTTCAGCTTGAAACTATTAAGTATTTTTCTTTCTATTGGATTAGGCCTTTAGGATAATCATAAAGCAGCCTCATTTCAGTTTAAGACTACAATCATGACTTATAGTTCCAGGTTAAGCTCAAGGTAGTCAATCAACAAAAGGTAAAAATTGTCTTAGTTTAGGTCAAAATGTATTCGAATTGGTTTGTATCATCCCCTAACCATGCTAAGAGGGATTAGATCGCTAAGTTTATCAATGAGACTATAGAATAAATTCCAACAATATCTCCCTAGCCAACTTTCCGCTTAATTCTAACTTAATGTTTTGAAAGAATTAATTCAGTGATTAGTTTCTCAATAAAGGTAGGAGCATACTAATGCCTAGTTCGGCCCTAAATTGGGGCTTATAGGACTCTACTCAGTTTGACTAATAAACATGGATACCAAAAACATTGGCAAGAAACTATAAGTACGGACTATGCTAAATGATGAACTAAAATAGATCAAAGAGCATGATCATCACAAAACCACGTTGAACTAGCAATACCAACAAGAAACTTCTTCTAATGGTAAAATTTTCATGGTATAGTCAACTACACATCATGAAATACAGAATGTTAAACAAATCCAAAGCACATTGATAATTATGTCAACTTAAAACTTACATACATAATAACATAACAAACAGTTCTAAAATTCAAAGGTTTCACAAACAGCTCAAGTATTAACCTCATGTAAACAGAGATCCTTCCATCAAGAAACAAGATAATTGACTTGCAAGAACAGTAACACACATATATCCTTCTATCTAAAAGAAGAAAAAGTTTCATGGGGTAGCATTCTTTAATCAGTCATTGCCACTTTCAGAAAAAACAATTGTTCTGGCCTTTTTTTTTTTTTTTTTTTTTTTGCAAATGCATCAACTAATGGATATATTACCTAAGTAGATAAGTTTACTGATACTTCAAATAGATCATAATATTTATCTGCATAAAACTGATCCACTCTAGGTTCACACATAACAAATGATCAAGGGCATTTTCCCAATGCCTATGCATGGACCCACATACCATAGGTGGGTAGGGGACATGTGTTATGGATTGGAACCATTGCAATGTTTGGTCTGTAACAGGAGAACTCGAACCAAATGACTAGTTTGATGGGTGAGGGAGCCCATTTAGTGTATAAACCCCTCCTTAGTTGCCCATACAACCGATGGGGGACAATTCCCGTAACTTGTAATGGTTTCAGTCCATAAATACATGATGCACAAGAAACTTATTCCATGAATAAATTAAAGATAAGGTATCTAAATCATGTAAACCATCAAACACCCCTGAGAACATGATTCTGCAATCAACATAGACAAGTATCTCCATAGCTCTTAAAACCTTGGACTCAATCCCATGTGATACACTTCAGTTATGCAGACCATCATATCACTTCAAAGAATAGGCAGTTAATAAGAATAATTTAGTTCAAATCCATGAAGCTTTTGGTGCATATCAACACTTGGTCCTATGAATTTATATTGGCATTCTAACTTTCATTGAAATACCCTACGATAATCAATCTTTTGCCTTCAAGAAGTAGATAATATCATATCAGTTCAGAAACAACTGATCCCCTAAAGGATAGCTTCAACCTGCAGAATTGACTCATTATCAATTACCTAAATGCTAAACAAGGCATATAGATATTTGATCATGAATTAAACAACTTATCTATCACTCCAAATGGCGACAGTGTTACTACCAACTAAGAAATCACAAAAACTCAACTCTAAATAAGCCAGACTAGTGTTTAGTTTAGCCTACATCACTATCAATTTCTCTGTCTAAGCCTAACACATCACATCAATAATCAAAACTACTTTCATAAACATTGCACCATAGAAACCTAGATCGCAATTAGAGCACACTAATCATCAACCAAACGATCATAATCAACTAACAAAGTCAAGGTAATCGTGAACTACCTCCGGCTTGGTAAAAATGCCGATATCACCAGTGAGAGGGTTTTTCGACTCCACAACTTCAACAATCACGTTCGACGTCCCCGGCAATTCAGGTGGCCCAGAATCAAGCGTAATATTCACCGAATCAAAAATATCCAGCTTCTGAAGCCTCGCATTCGCTATCGTAGCCGCCTGAAGCAGCTCCTGCACTGACGTTGCGGTCCTTAGGGCTTCAATTTCAGCTTCGATCAACGACTCTTTAGTCTTCTTGTTTCCTTTAATCAGCACATCGTGGACTCGCAACGGAACTCTCTCAGATGAAATCCGGTGGAAAAGTCCGTCCATTCTCGCTCTTTCTGCTTTCATTCTCGATTCTGGTGTTACTAGTGGTTCTTCTTCGTCTTCGTCTTCGTCATCGAAATCATCTTCTTCCTCTTCATCGTCTTCTTCGATTTCTGAAAATGGTTCGTCTTCTTTCGCCATTTTTGATTTCGTTATGGTGTTGTGTTCTTCGTGTGATGCAGTACAGATCGTGCGGGGTGAGTGGTTTGACGTCGAAAGCAAAGGCACTGTCGATCGATGATGGTGTACGGTACCTTCGGTTTTCGTCGGGTTTGGGCTGGGCTAGTGGGCTGTGACTAGTGGTGGGAAAAACCGGTTTCTGAACCGAAAACGGGTTGTCTGGAAATCTGGAATTGTTTCGAATCAACCCGACTTGTGGGTTGGAACCAGTTCGAGATTTTTACGTCTGGGAACCGGGTTGAAACCTGACCTGGTCGGTTAAAATAGTTTCTTTTTTAAGTAATGACAATATGGTTGGTTTTTATTGTGTTTTGTTTTTTTTTAATATCATTTTTCATTTTATTTTCTGGTATATATAGATAGTAGATTTATTTGTTGAATGATAACACTTAACAAATGTTTTTTAATCTTTCAGTACTAAAAAAACACTTCATACTCTCTCTAAACGTTCTCATATCGCATCGAATCGTAGTCCATCACAATCTTTTGTTGGTGCTTTCTTCGTCAAGCAACTTAAGTGTTGTTGTAGTTATTCCTACAAATAGGAATAAGGAAATTTGGCAATATTTGTAAATTTGATAGAATTTTAGTAAACACGGTTTAATAAAGATAAACGACTCCATGAAACTAGAGGAGCACCGGGACCGGTAGCAGCAACAATAACATGACAATTCAACTATATATTATGTTCTAGATGTTATTAGTAATTGGTGAAATAAAAATATAATAAATATTTAAAAGTTATAACAAATAATAAAATTAGAAATTATTACTCTTTATTTAAAGATAAAATATGTCTAAAATCATATAATTTAGTATGTATTAATAAATTATTAAACTAAAGCTATTTATATTTTAGAGGTTTAATAGTTTAGTTTACTTATTTAAAATAATTATCATTTAATATAAGAGAGACAAGAAACACAAATATAGATATATATGTTTTAACATATTTTAGTAAAAAAAAATCAAATTGATTGTTTTTATAATTTTCGTATTTATTATGAGAAAGATGCGGAAAATGATATGCTATAACGATAACACGTGTCATTTGATATATTAGAATGATGACACGTGTCTCAAAAAAACTTTTTTTATTATATATTATAAATTATAGATTAATTAGGCTACTTGAGTTGCTAGATGTGAGGGTACAAAACGGATTCAATACCCTAAGTAGTGAGCGTGAAATGCGTATTGTAAATGATATTTTAGCACATATAAGTATAGAAGATTTTAAAATTTATGATATTTTAGGTTAGTGGAAAGTAAATGAATCTCAGATTTCGATTCTAGTTACTACAACCCATCTGTGCATTCTTGATGTCGGACCTGATGACAATCCACTCTCACTGTAATATGCGAGACGATTCAATTAAGATTCTGCAAGCGATTGTCCGCACAACATGCTGGTGTCTTTGGAAGGAACGCAACGACGTCGTATTCAACAAGAAGATGTCTTTGCAGGGAAGTGTCCTTAAAGAAATTAAGGTGGTTAGTTTTTTTTGGGTTATCTAATAGATTTAATCTGATAAAGGTGGTGGTGTAATTCCATTTTGTAATCCTTCTATTTTCTTTAAGTGGTCTTGGATGTAGCTTCTTGCCGCAGGCCAAGCTGCTTTTTTTAATATGATTCCGCCATTAAAAAAAAGTTACTACAACTCATGATCTATTGATTGTCCGCATATTTTGAAATTTGATTTTTCTTCCCTATAAGAATAACATAACTCTCCGACGTTGGTGGAAGTGTGCATTTATTTGAAAGACTCTTGGACGGCGTGGAATGGATACAAAATGCTTCAGCGCTTGAAGACAAAATTATAAGGGTTCAAGAAGATATACATGAAGAAGAAATAACAAGTGCAATGACGTTCCCACATACCATGTAAATCTTGGTTACGAAAAAGAACGACAAAACAACAATTATGTGATTAAGCTCCAAACAACGCGACGATGATGAATATTAAGCTCTAGAATGTATTGTTGTTTCAGTTTATAAAATTATAAATGTATGATTTAATAAGAAAACTATAAATAGGCATTGAAAAAAAATTAACTTTTTTCAATTAAAAAAAAAAAAGCTGTTTTCTTAAACAAAACTGGTTTTAAATCCGCTTTCAACCCTATCTGAATCGGTTAGGATAAGGTCGGGGTTCCCTCTCCATAAATCGAGTTGGACCCAAACCCTATCTGAATCCGCTTTAAACCCTATTTGAATCGGTTATGATTTAGGATAAGCTATTTTTCATAAATCGGGTTTGACAGTGTTTGACCCAACCCGACTCGTTTAATATAAAACCCCACCTTATGCGTAGTCTAATGTGATCGATTGATCTCAACAACTTATGCAGCGTAAATTTAAACTTTTGCATATTATACATTTCAGATTGTATAATACAATAATGGGGAATGCTTAAATAGTTTAGTGCTAAACTAAAACATAAAAACAGATGGTCAGTAGCACTATGATTCTAATGACGTAATCTGAAATAAAGCAACACCGCACACACCTCGAGCTAAGATGATCTTGTTAGATTCACTTCCCCAAAATGCATGGTAAAACACATCATGAATAAGTGTCACTACTAACGTAAAAGAGTACCAATAAGTGTCACTAATAGACAACTCATGAAGATAATTCATATGCTTTTAGGATATTGTTAGTCGTTGGTTATCTACTAAGCGTTCATCACTCCTTAAATTGAGGTAGTACCAAATGAAGGTTTTCTATAGTGTAACTAGATGCACGAGTCTTTCTTTTTTTCTTTCATTTTTTTTATAGTGTAACTAGATGCACGAGCCTTGCATGTGCGGGACTAATGGCTCGATCATTGCTCATTTATAGAAGGCGTTTTATTGCACCTCCCTAGACCTTCTCCCCGATATCTGCCTCGTTCTTTGTTGATTTGAATCACTAATGAAGAATTTTATTCATGAGTCTCCTGCCTCCATTAGTTGTTTCTTTCCTGCCTATGAACGATAGTCACACTCGCCTTACAGAAGTAGCTAGACCGGTGGTCGCAATTGTGGTTTTTAAGTAGGAGCTATATTTTGCTTAGAGGCCAAAATACATGATATGAATTCTAAGTATTTCATGAAACCACATTCCTGATTACAAGAGCGTGTTAGAAACATGAGACATGGAAAACGTCTTGCCTAACATGTTATCATATCACAAACGCTTTATATTGTTTCAATCCAGTGATAATGTAGAAAAAAAAACAGAGTTGCACTTGCTATTTGTAGTAGTAGGTGAAGAAAATTCACAAACCTTTTCTTAAAACCTCTATTAAAATAAATATATCAAGTAATGTAAGGATTTGTAACTTAACTGATTTGAGTTATATTATAACCATTCTACTTTTGTAATCAATGTTGCTATCAATGTTGCTGATGATTAATGTAGGAACCATCATTCTTATAATTCTAGTTACCCATTCCTTTTAAACAAAGGTAGACAAGTGATGCTATTATGCTAAAAGCTAAATGGTTTAATGTCATACCCTAATCGAGTTCGAAGGGATTGAAGGGTCGTAGCAGTGTATCACAAGTCATGGCATCAACAGCTGCTGAACCGAATCAACCCAAATCGAACGCCAGGCATGTGCGCAACAATGGTGACCATGGTGTCTTGTGATGTCGTACAAGTGATTTTGCAAACAGGTTGTTTGTCTTGCTGCCTTGGGTTGTACTTTCTGTTCTTGTTGTACTTGCTTTGAGAGATTTCGAAAGAGTGTGACGATGGTACAAAAGGAAAAACTCAAAACCGTTACAACCCTCAAATCTACACTAGTACTAAATTCTCGTAAAACATAGTACTAAACTAGAGTTAGTGACGCTAATAAGCACGATTTATAACAGATTTATCATTCTAAATTTTGGGTTAAAACTCTTCTAGGAGAGAAGGATATGAGCTCTTTTTAAATTAATGAAAAATGATTTTACGAGAAGGGTCCACTTAATCATTGTATAATTCAATTCGTATTAATGGAAAATAAAAGTCTTACGAGGCACATTACATTATTTGTCTAAAATCAAAATTACATGTACAATAAATAAAACACCTCACAGGTATAAAAATAAATTAGAAAACGCCCACCGTGGGGCTCGAACCCACGACCACAAGGTTAAGAGCCTTGCGCTCTACCAACTGAGCTAGACGGGCTTTTGTTTCACTTTAATTCTATCCTTATATAACTTAAAGAAAAGAGTAATTTTTAGGTTAAATCAACGTGGGTTAACGAATAGGTTTTAATATAGGTTGTTCGTGAGAGATTACATAATACTTTGTTTGTTTTATACATGTTGTTTATATAGCTATGAACTTTTTATCTCTAATTTCATATAGGTCGTTCGTCAGATATTATCGTATAAACTTTGTTGAAATTTTATGAATTTTTGGACATTGTATTATTTTATAATATTACTTTGCTTGAAAAATTGATATATGTGTTTCAGTATTCAAATCCGTGTTCGAAATTTCTGGGATATCCATATGAAGAAGAATGTCATCATCCTCATTGTTGAGGTTAATGCATTATACAAATGTTCTCACAAAAGATTATTAGTTAATCGGTTATCTTTCCTTATTTTCCTTCTTGAAATAATAAGGTGAAGATATTTGTTTAATTTCTAATATTATCTTTCCTTATTTTCCTTCTTGAAATAATAAGGTGAAGATATTTGTTTAATTTCTTAATTTCCCATTCTCTTGGTTGAAATCCTAATAGAAGTTAAAAGTGATCGTGAAGAGGAAGTAAATTAATATCCAATATAATCCAAATCTTTTGAAGTTGAATTAGTAAAAACAAGGATACCTTCATTCCAAGCATTTGAACCCACTGGTTAACAGTAGTTACATTAGCCTTTGAAATTAAATTTAAAGTTTCTTAGGTGATGGACAAAAGTCTTCAAATCAGACCACGTTTCACAACTAGTAATTAGGAACTAAACACCCTGTTTCATTTCTGAATTTCCACTTTTGTCTATTGAACTTCTAGTATAAGCTAATAGTGATCTTGAAACTCATCTTGGAATAATTACTTATATTTCAAGAAACCTTAGCAAATATTGCACATTTGAATGGCTATATGTATAATAGGTTAGGTTCAGCTAGATGCAGCTTGTTAAAGTTGGTTAATTAGATTATTTGCTCACCTCTACCATCCATGTTGTCGCATTTTTGGATGCAATAACTTAGCTTTTGTTCTTTTTAAAAGAGGTCTTCATATAAGGAGATTCATTTATGTACATTTGACCCATTTTGTAATCTAAACCCGATCCCGTTTGGGTCAATTATATAAATGATATTCATTATTTAATTATTTTATTTATTTTGGCATTTAAATACATTAATTATATCATTTATCTAATTTATAATAATTTTATAATTATGAAATAATAGGTTTTATTAGTAATTTTGAGATTTTTATCATTCAATTAAAATAAAGTGTTGAAGCCTCTAGAAGATTAACATTTTGTTTTTGTACAGTTTTGTTATAGTGTAAGGACTTATTTTGTAAATATATGTTTCTTTTTGTTTTCTTTGATAGTATAAATAGCATAGATAAGGTATTATGTAAAATAGACCTAAAACAGAGAGAGATAGAGAAAGAGACCTTGAAAATAGAGAACCTGAGAATCAGTTAGAACGACTTATAACTGTTTTTCTTACACTTGTACTTTCTATGATTACTTTCAATGAAAAACTATGAATTTTTCTGATTTGTTTGCATTGAATTGATTACTTGTGTTTGTTTGATTGAATTGTATCACAATATCATCACAGATCGATCCATTTTGATCCTATCAAATGGTATCAGAGCTGTTGGTTCAGTGATTTGAGTTTGTCAAACTGTCGAGCTTTTGAATCACTTGAATCTATGATTGATAAGCAATTCAATCTAACAATTGTTGATTTCAGTTGTGTTTCATCATCAGAAACATGAGTTGAATCACAATTTACAGTTCAATTCGTTCAAAATCAGTGAATTTGGTCAAATTAGTGTTCGAACCTGTTCTTCATTTTCGAACTGATTTTTAGTCAAAAGATTGCATTGTTGTTGTTGTTGGCGCATTAGGTCAAAACACTACTGAAAATTGCCTAAGTGTTTGGGCGCTTGACAACTGTTCAGGCGTTTCACAACTGTTAAGGCGTTTTTGGTCTAGGTGTTTTACCATTGTGGGGGTGCATTACAACTGTGTGGACACTTTGAAACTTCCTAGAAGCCGAGGTTTTTCAGGAGCGTTACCACTGTTGAGGCGCATCTGAACTGTTTGGGCGTTTTTGACACCCAGGAGTCTGACAACTGTTTGGGCGTTTCACAACTGTTTAGGCGCATTACAAGTTGGGCGTTTGAGAATTTTTCTAAGGCAATCCCTTAGACGTTTCAGTCAAAGTCAAAGGAGTTTCACCACTGTTTTGGCACTTCATCACTGTTTAGACGCAAAAACTCAACACTTAAAATTTTTTCAAAATTTAAAAAATCCAAAAACATTTTCAATTCATTTTTTTTAATTCAAAAATTAAAACAACAAAAACAAATTCTTTTCTTAAAAACAAAAATTAAAAATGGGAAAATCAAAAGCTTCTGAAGAACCCAAGAAAGCTTTAGTAATGAGCATCAAGGATGGATACGACTGGAGTGCATATGCAGAGCAGTTTACAGCTGACTTAACCTCTAGTTTATCTTTTATTGCAGAAGTTCAAGGAGAAGATTGGTCAGAAGATAGTGATCCAAAGGCTAAATATGATTCTGAGAATGAAAAAGAAGAATACGATTGGAGTGATAAATCTGATCCTAAAGAGGATTCAGAAGTAGTTGCTTTAATGGCACAGTCAAATCAACCAAAGGTTAAAAATTCTAACTCTGAGACTTCTTCACCTAAATATCCTGAAATACCAGCTGAAGTAAGAGAAAAACTATGCACCAAATCTTGCTTTGAACATGTAGAGTATTATCAAACTTACTCATACAAAATTTGTGACAAGCTTACACAAGAGGAATTAATGCATAATAAACTTAAAAATGATCACAAAATATCAGATGAAAAGATAATTTCTCTACAAACTTCATGGAACAAAACTTTGAAAGAATTAGAAATTATTTCCAAACAACTTGAAGAAATGACTAAGAAATTGGAACAGGAGAAAATAGCACATGCTGCTACACAAGCTGATCTAGCAAAAGTAAAAAGCTCCAAAATGATTATGGAACAACTGGGAAGTGAACGAAAGGACAAACAAAAAGCAGGCTTAGGTTTCACACACGAACCAATGCCTGAATCTATAACTAACACTTTACCAGAGAACTTCAACACACATGAACATTCTCCTGAAAATAAATCTAAACTTAAAGCTTTCCAAAACAAAAACAACAAGATTTATTTCTGATAATGAAGAAGAGAAAACCAATGTTGAAATATTTGAAGAAAAAGATAATGAAAAGATCAAAAACGGTCATCCGGTAAAAGTAAAATCATATGAACCGTGACCAAAAAGTAAGAAAATATTTGTTCCCAAAGAATCTGTTTTGGAAGAAGTGATCATTAAAAACAACAAACAAAACTCCAAAAACAAAGATAAAGCAAAACAAGAAGAATGAACATCGGAAGATTCAAACTCTTATGGTCTAAATAATCCAGAGTTTATTAAATGGTAAAAAGATCAGAAAGAGAAAGAAACTGAAAAAGAATCTTCACCTGAAGATGTTCAATCTCAGATAAAATCAAGTTCTACAAAATCAAGGAACCAAAAAAGAAGAAGAAAATTGACTAAAGCTAAAACTGATCAAAATAAGAGTCAAGAAAATCAGACAAAAACAACAAATCAAGCAAGTCAATTTAAACCAATCAAATTTGTGTCTGCTGGTATGTTGAACATGAACTTGCTTCAAGAAGTTGAACAAACTCCTAAGAACCAATCAAACTCTGATCTGAATACAGGTTCAGATTCGAAGACTTCCGCTGTCGTTAAACGATTTGTTTCTAAGGATTCTAAGAATGCAGTTCATGTACAAAAGTCAAAACCAAATATATAAAAGAACAAATTGCCAAATCAAAAACAAAAGATTAACTTTTCGACACCTAAATCTAAACAAGGTTTAAACGTTGCGTCAACATCAAAAGTTAACAAACATTTGTTTAACACACCACAAAGGTACTGTGAAATCTGTGACATGTATAATCATAAGACTGTTGAATGCTTTTTCAACAAGTACTGTCATATATATGATATGAGAAATCACTCAACAGCAGATTGTTATTTTAATATGTATTGTATCTTCTGTGATGAAAGGACTCACAATACAGAAAACTGTTACTTTAGAAAGAGTTCGCCAAGGAAAGGATTTACTAATACACATTTGAGCAAAGGTTATGTTAATCCTCAGTTTAAAAGAAATCAAACTGTTAATTTTCAAAGATGAACTAATCAACCTTCCTTAGGCTTGAGATCTTTCAAAAGAAATGACTCTGTGAGACCAAAACAATACATTCAAAATCAATTCATTCCAAGGTCTGTGAGAATGAATGATAAAAACTTTGGAAATAAATTTTTTTCAAAAATTGATCATTCAAATGGTATGAATTTTCTTAAAAATGATCAAAAATTTGTGAATCATAGAATTGGCAATTTCATTAAAAACAAGCCGGATGTGAACAAACTTCATTTTAAACAATTTACTATTGTTGACAAGTTTGGCAAGCCCAAGACCATCTCAGCTTGGGTTGATAATTCAACTTGATTGTTCTTGAAATACAAGTGCTCCCGAAAAGACCAATCAACACATGGTATGTGGATAGCGGGTGTAGCCGGCACATGACGGGCAATCATGCCTTACTTCAAGATTTTAAGTTAAAGGATGGTACACACGTCGCCTTCGATGGTGATGCAGGAGGAAAAATCACAGGCGAGGGAACAGTATCCAACGGGATAATAAGCTTTGATAAAGTTAACTTCTGCTCACAGTTGAACTTTAATCTGTTAAGCGTTTCCCAAATTTGTGATAAATCATATTCTGTACTTTTTGATGATTCTTTTTGCTACATTTGAAGCCAGGTTTTCAGATTAGCAAAGACTGGGTGGTTGTTAAAGTTGTTAGGGATCAAGATGTATACAAGCTGGATATGTCTCAAGTTGATCCATCTACAGAAACAACTTGCCTTATTGCTCAAGCATCAAATGACGAAAGTCAGCTTTGGCATAGACGTCTCGGACATTCTAACTTCAAGAATATGAACAAGCTTGTAGCAGGAAATCATGTTATCAGCCTTCCATCAAAGAAGTTTGCCACTACTGATCTCTGCTCAGCATGTTTAAAGGGGAAGCAACACAGAGCGTCTTATAACCCCAAGCAAATAAACTCAAATTCCAAACCTCTCCAGATGTTGCATATGGACCTTTTCGGACCAACAAATGTGAAGAGTATTGGAATAAAATCTTATTGTTTAGTTATTATTGATGACTTCACAAGATTTTCATGGGTTTTCTTTATGAATGCTAAATCTGAAACGACTGAATTATTAAAAGAATTCATCACAAAAGTTGAAAACCAATTAGAACAAAAAGTAAAAATAATAAGAAGTGATAATGGTATGGAATTTAAAAATGCTAATATTGACATATTCTGTATAGAAAAAAGAATTGCTCATCAGTTCAGTGCTCCCAGAACTCCACAACAAAATGGAGTTGCTGAAAGGAAGAACAGAACTTTGATTGAGGCTGCACGATCTATGTTAGCAGATGCAAAAATTCCTATCACTTTCTGGGATGAAGCCATATCTACTGCGTGTTTTGTATAGAATCGTACTTTAATTGTGAAAGACAAACTGAAAAATTTCTTATGAGTTGATGTTTGGCAGGAAACCAAACATAGATTTTCTTAAATCTTTTGGTTGTCCAGTTTTGATTTTAAATTCAAGTGATCATTTAGGAAAATTTGATTCGAAATCTGATAAAGGATTTTTCGTTGGATATTCATCTGTTTCAAAAGCCTATCGAGTTTATAACTCTAGGACAAATGTTATTCTTGAAACATTCAACGTTAAATTCCTTGAAAATTCTTTTCCATCAGTTTCAAATGGTCCAGCTTGGTTATTTGATTTAGATTCATTATCAAACTCTTTTCAATCTAACTTGTTTAATCAATCTAACTTGTTTGATTCTACAGGTGAGAAGAAACTTCAAGGAGAACTCAGTTCTTTCAGTGATGATTCAGATTCTGATGATATGGATGACTCAAGCCCAGATTATCCATTTTTCTCTTTTGTCAAATATTCAATAATTCAATTTGATGATAATAATGATCTCTCTTAACAAGATGAAGATCATTTCATTTTAGAAAATCAAGAATTTTCATAACCTATTCCTAATGATGGTATAAAAATTGTACAACTTGAGTCTGGAATTTCATCTATTTCTGGTGATGCAGTTGATACCGGTAATCTTAATTATTTCATCAACTCACCGACTCAAGTTCCCAATTTCAATCCATATTCTTCGAACCTATTATATCAGCTTTCTAACTTGAACCAAACCAATCTGGATGTTCATGTTCAAGGGAATGACATTCCAACATCTCGTATTCACAAGAACCATCCAACGTCTCAGATTATTGGTCCATTGAATGAGAGAACAACGAGAAGTAAATCAGAACAAGCAAATCTTTGCTTATACTCATGTTTTCTTTCTCAAATTGTTTCTAAAAATGTTACTGAAGCGTTAAAGGACAATAGTTAGATTAAGGCTATGCAAGAAGAATTACTCCAATTCTGCAAACAAGAAGTGTGGAATCTTATGGATTTACCTGAAGGAGACAATGCCATAGGCACAAGATGGTTGTTCAGAAACAAAACAAATGATCGAGGAATTGTTATTAGAAATAAAGCAAGACTCAGTGCACAAGGATACACCCAATAGGAAGGAATAGATTATGATGAAGTATTTGCTCCAGTTGCAAAACTTGAATCAATTCGTGTCTTTCTGGCTTATGCATCATTCATGAAATTTAAGGTGTTCCAAATGGATGTTAAAGGTGCTTTCTTGTATGGACCGATCACCGATGATGTGTATGTAAAGCAACCTCTGGGGTTTTGAAGATTCAGAATTTCCACATCGTGTGTACAAGCTTAGTAAAGCTTTATATAGTTTAAATCAAGCCCCTAGAATCTGGTATGAAACATTATCACAACACTTAATCCAACATGGATACACGTGAGGGAAAATCGATCCGACTCTGTTTATCAAGAAGGATGCTGATGATCTTTTATGTGTACAAGTGTATGTCGATGATATCATATTTGGTTCTACTAGTCCAAAATTGTGCAATGAATTCGAAGAAATCATGAAGTCTCGATTTCAAATGAGTTCTATGGGAGAAATAAATTTCTTTCTTGGACTTCAAGTCAAGCAATCTGCAGATGGAATATTCATAAATCAAGAGAAGTTCCTTGACAAACTCTTGAAGAAATTTAAACTGCAAGATTGTCAGTCCATAAGAACTCCAGCTGACGTAAATTCCAAGATTGAGCATGATCCAAAAGGAAAATCTGTAGACCAAACTTTATACAGATCTATGATTGGTTTATTGATGTATCTTACTGCATCTAAACCTGACATAATGTATGCTGTTTGTGTCTGTGCCAGGTATCAATCAGACTCGAAGGAATCCCACTTAATTGCTGTCAAACGTATATTCAGATATCTCAAAGGAAAACCAGCTTTAGGGTTATGGTATCCTTATGAAGAAAACTTCAAGTTATATGGGTATACTGATAGTGATTATGGAGGATGTTGTCAAGATAGAAAATCGACTATGGGTGGTTGTCAGTTTTTAGGACTCAGATTAGTCTCATGGCAATGTAAGAAACAAACAAATGTCTCCGTTTCAACCGTAGAAGCTGAGTACATAGCTGCTTCAGCAGGATGTTCTTAAATCCTTTGGTTACAAAACCAACTACTGGATTACGGGTTCAGCTTTCTTAAAACATCAATTTACATTGATAATACGGCTGCTATGTTCATTACAGCTAATCCTGTCCAACATTCAAAAACAAAAAATGTCGAGATTCGATATCATTTTCTCAGAGATAACTCTGAAAAAGGTTTAATCATTTTGATTCAAATTACAACTGAAAAACAATTGGCTGGCCTTTTTACTAAAGCCTTCTTACCAGGATGGTTTGAGTATTTAAAAGAGTCAATTGGTCTTATTAACCTCATTTAAAACCTGGCTTTTGAGCATTTCAGTAATTGAGTCTACATATGATTAGAACCCTCCCTTACCTGAATAGGACACAGCAAGAGAAACTGTCAAAGTTAATTACCTGATTGTATTTTGTGTGTGCATGTTTCTTAGAAAAAGCAAAACCAAATACAAAAATAGAAAATTGAAAAATCAAAAGATAAAAATATAAAACAAAAACTACAAAAATAGAGTTGTTCTTTGTTAATTCATTATTTAGGATGAATCTGTCATTGCAATATGTGAGAAACGATAGATACATTAGTATGATCAGTTGCATACTTCACTCGATAACAAAGTCTGACGTGATCAGATATGATGTGCAAGTAAGTTCATGCAATTAGACTGAAAAAGTAAATTCTTATGATTAAACTAAATCACTCATGCATTCATGTCTGTCTATCTTAGCACTAATGAGTAGTGTTGATTTCTAAAATAGATTGCTTGTTAAGACATAATCTCACACCTGATGGTGATATGAATAACCATTGAGCTCTAATTATTTAAAGCATCTAACACTTCTCTGTTATGAGTCATCATAGACTTAAAGTGATGAGATATCCTTTGTTGTAAGTGATTACAGACCTGGATTTTCTCACTGATGCAACAAGATGCCAATATGTACAAACACCAAATGAGATCTGGTTATAGTATATGTCAGGTTAACAAGTTAAGAACAGTGACTTCTTGCATATCTTTATGAGAATTAACCTCTCTAAGTCTATGTGTGACTACATAATGTCAAATCTAATTGTACCTTAATCAATCCAAGAATTGAAAAAGTAAGTGTGCTGAATATCTTGCTAAATGCACTCAATTTTTGTCCTTAGATCTCGTGTCTCCTTTGCTGCAGAAATGCTGACCTGGAACACACTTGATCAGGATTTATTCATTGTTTATGACTATCTATCATTTTTTTATTTCAATGTGCTGATCTTAACTGATATGATCTCACTATAGACATTAATTCAATTGTAAATATTAGATTTTTATTTTGCTTTAATTTTGATGTTTGCATGTTCTCTGTGTGCAGGCATTTTAACAATGATTAGTGTGATCTTCATGTGACAAATTCAAGAAACTTCTAAGTTTTGTTAAACTTAAAAGTTTAGGGGGAGTAAAAAGAGTAAAAAGTCTAAGAGAAAATAATTCAAATTTCAAGATATGAAAAATCAAAATTTAGTGTTTTGGATGGAAATGATGAAGCTAAAAAAGTTCAAGCATGTGTGTGTTTGACATAATGTAAAAATAAACCTGAAAAACATTTTAAAATGGAAAAGCTTCTTGCAACATTGTAATATGAGATTATTTGTTAAAATTAGAGACTAAAATAACAGAAAATTGTTTTAAAAAAAATTAAAACAAAAATAAAAAGGTCAAAACATAAAATGATCAAAAATAAAAAAAATAAAAGTTTGAAATGTCAAAAGTTCAAAATTGAGGGTCAATTATGAAAATTTTAGGTGAAAGTCAAAATTTGACAAATTGTTTAAAAAAATTAGTATATGAATAGTATTAATATGTTTAAAAAGTGTTCAAGTGGAAGATTGAATATTACAAGTGTTAGACTCATGAAAGCAATCTCATGCGCCTAAACAGTGTTCAAAAGTCCAAAATTAGGAGCATGATGATATTTCAGAATTTGCAAATCCTCATGCGCCTACACAGTACCAAGCTTTCAAGTGGGCATTTCAAGTAAAAAAAATTCCAATGGGCGTTTCAGCTAGACCCATGTGCCTGAACAGTGCAAAAGTGCCTAAACAGTGCTTATGCGTCTGAACAGTGCTCATGCGCCTAACCTCATGCGCACAAACAGTGCTCATGCGCCTAAATACTTAGTGTAAAAACCAACTCCATGCGCACAAACAGTGGTCATGCGCCTAAAAATTTCATTTAGTATAAATACAACACTTTGTGATTTCAGTCAATTCATTTACTCAAAACCCCTGAACTCTCACACCCGACTTTTGATTACCATTGATTATCAGATTTGGATTGTTTTGTGTTCAAAAACTGCGTCGATAGTTTTCATTTCCGATTGTTATCAGTTAATCTTTTAATATATAGGAACAAGAGAATTTGATTGCCAAGGATTCTTTACTCGAAGTTATCAAAGTTGTTGCTGATTCACCTATTCATGTGCCAGATGAAGGTGACAGATCAACAAATATTTTATAGTCCTTTCTAAGATCTTGAATGCTGAGCAGAATATAGAATTTTCGAAAGAAGTTCAACTCTGCATTCAAGAAGGCTTTGAGAGAGTTAGAACTCTACAAAGAGAAGCCCGTGTTCAAGATCAAAGATGAACCAAAAGAGTTCAATGTGGACTGAAGACAATGTAAATCTTAGAGGGAGTATTGTTGAAGCATCTAGAAGATTAACATTTTATCTTTGTACAGTTTTGTCATAGTGTAGGGACTTATTTTGTAAATATATGTTCCTTTTTGTTTTCTTTGATAGTATAAATAGCATAGATAAGGTATTGTGTAAAATAGACCTAAAACAGAGAGAGATAGAGAGATAGAGAAAGAGACCTTGAAAATGGAGAACCTGAGAATCAATTAGAACGACTTGTAACCGTTTTTCTTACACTTGTTCTTTCTATGCTTACTATCAATGAAAAACTATGAATTTTTCTGATTTGTTTGCATTGAATTGATTACTTGTGTTTGTTTGATTGAATTGTATCACAATATCATCACGGATCGATCCATTTTGATCATATCATAAAGAGTAAACTTCACTTTTGCTCCCTGTGGTTTGGTATAAATAAAGGTTTTCATTCAAAGGTTTTAAAATTACGATTTTACTCCTTGTGGTTTGCAATTCTTCCCAGTTAACTCCAATCTACTAACATCGTTAATTACGCCTGTTAGAAACAAGAAAATTTTAGTCTTTTTACATATAAGCCTAATTAAGTAACTTATTAGAGTTAATTACATGAAAGGTCCCTGTGGTTTGGCCTGTTTACACTTCCGGTTCCCATGTTTGAAAAATAAAAGGTCGGTCCACAAGTTTGACAAAAAGTAACACAATTAGTCCCCAACTTGGATGAGCCATTAACTTTTCCGTTAAGTGCGTGTAAAATGACCAAATTACCCCTAAATATTAAAATAGTTTTATTAATTGAAATTTAAAAACTATATAGATGAATATATCACTCCCACCCCACCATCTTCTTCACCTCTATCCTTTTCTAACCCATGAGTCCATGACATTTCACCATAACCACCACCATCATGTTCTTCTCCGGTAGCCGCCGCCGTCGTCACCTCACCACCCTTCCAAAGTGATAACACCACCACAAACATCAATCAAGACCCATCCATTGCCACAAAACGGTCCCGACCTGTACTTCATCTCCACCCCGTCATCTCCAACCAATGACATTATTGTCTTCACCATCGTCTGTTGCCACCGCCATCGTGTGGTACGAACACTGTTTCTTGTTACCCCTAATCCATGTTCATTACCACAAGCGATCCTCAACTTACCACCCTGCTAAAACCACCACCATCAAGCACGACCACCACCAAATTGTTACGTGTCGGGACCGCACCAAGCACCACCACCACCACTACCAACTCACCGCCGCTGCTCACCACCGCAACCCCCACCGCAACCCAACACTCTCTGTCTCTTCCCACCTTTTGTTTGTCTTGTCTTCCTTGATTTTTTTGTTGGGATGATGAATTGTGTTATGTTGGATCATATGAGGCTGGTGCAACCACAACAACACTTTGAACAATTTTGTGTACAAGTTGAAGAAGTCTTCCGAAGACAAAACTACTCTTCCGCAGCTATGTCAAAGATCTTTCGAGGCATTATGCCTGAAGAGATTTCAAAGGAAAACTAAGTCTTCTGAGACTAAGTAGTTTTCCTTCCGAAGTATATAAAGAACTTCCGAAGGATAGAACAAAGTCTTTCAAGACCAAGCAGTTCTCCTTTCGAAGCATTCACACTTAGAAGATCCAAGACAAAGTCTTTTGAAGAATAAAGTCATAAAGACCTATAGAAGACTCGAAAGAAGTTGTTTCTTCCGAACTATAAATGGCCTCGGAAGAACTTATTCTTCCGAAGCCATTTAGCTTTGGAAGAATCAACTATGAACCAGTGGACATAAGTATGGTCTATCTGACAGACTTTGATACACTGCATGGTGCTTTTCTTAACCCATGTAGTTGACCATACTTTAATCCACCGTTTACCTTTTCAACTTAGTACTGATGCCATCTTTAGTTGGTGACAAAAGGTAAGTCATGGACCTGTCATGACGACCTTATCTAGGAAATTATTTTATCTTAGATACTTTACTTCTAGCAATGTAGTATTTGTCTAGTTGTAGAATCCAGCTGGTTTTTCAAGTATAACCGGCTGTAGATAGTATTATATATAGTTTCTCATTGTAACTTATGTAGAATGAGCTTAAGAGTCTTGTAATACTGAGTTGAGAAGTAATATATACAAATATCTTGAAAACCATTCTCTTGTTCATTAACTTCGTATATTATTATCAACTTTAGTTTGAGATTCTGTGTTTCATCGATTAAGTGAGACTTAGTGAGTTTTGTGTTGAGAGTCAAAACCGATCCTGCAGGGCTATAGACCTAAATCTGGTTTAAGCCTGAATCATAAAATTTAAAACAAAATTCTAATAGAAACCCCAAAGATGAACCCTAATTCTAAATCAATCCAATTGGATGTGAAATTCAAATTGTTAACCAAATTAACTATAGGGATATTATTTAGCATGGTTTCATCCAATTACCTGGTTTGATGTTGATTCGATGATGTATAAAATAAAAATAATGCAATTGAGGTTGAGATCGAATATAAGGTGATGATGATGATGATATGGTTCAATTAATGGTTTACAAAGCTTTTAAGTGTGTTGAAGATCAATAACCCTCGGGAAGTTTAGGTTTAAAAAATTCAAAAGGCATTGAATGGCTTAGTTGTAAGTTCGGCATGAATGCGGAGTCGAATGCGATGTGTGTGTTATTTAAATGAAATGGAAGTTTTAGTGATCCAAAAGGAATCAGTGGACAGTTTTGCCTTAGTGATCTAAATTTATTCAGTTTTGATTTGAACAAATTATGAGTTTGTTTTGGTTATAAGTGTTTGAATTTTATAAAGATTTTGTAGTTACAGATCAAATTGATTCGGTTACCATTCAAGTGAGACCTAGTGAGTTCTGTGTTTAGAGTCAAAACTGATCCTGCAATTGGTATCAGAGCTTCAGGCTCTTGATTGTGAGATCTAACCATCCCAAATCACCCTTGTTTCTTCACACTCACTCACCCACCTCACTTTAATGGATCTTAACCAGAAATTTTCTAAGTCCGAAATGGGAACCATGACCAAGGCTCCTATCATCATTCCTGATGATTTTGGAACCTGGTGCAAACGTATTGAAGGGTTCATCAAGTACCAAGATAGCCGCATGTGGGAATCTGTCACCCATGGTCCTTACGTTCCTAAGTAGCAGCCCCAGCGGGTAATGGTGCCATGATAGAGAAGGCCATTGAAGACTTAGTCTCAGAAGACTTAGTTTTCCTCCGGAAGCTCTTCAGACATAATGCTTCGGAAGATCTTTGACATAGCTGCAGAAGAGTAGTTTTGTCTTCGGAAGACTTCTTCAACTTGTACACAAAATTGTTTTGGTTAACACCTTAAACAAACATAAAGGAGACCAGGTTCGACCACGAGCATCCCCATATTATTTTTAAACTAATTTATTTAATCATTTTAAACCTAGAAAAATATTAATTTATTATTACATTGTATAGAAATTCTTTTTTAATTAATAGTATTTCAGAAATTATTAATTAAATTTGAAAATTCTAAATATTATAATTTTTATTTTCTTTATTTTTAAAGATTACAAATAAAAAATTTATTTATTTATCAGTTTTCAAATTTATAAAACTTATTCTAAAAACAATCAAATGTATTATTTTGAATCACAATTTATTTTAAATACAATTTATTTAAATAATTAAGAGTTAATTACATAGATAGTCCATGTGGTTTACGAAAAATAACATGTTTGGGTACTAAGGATTTCAAGTAACAAGTTTGAGTTTTATGCTTTTAATTTTGTAACTAGTTTAGGTATTAAGGCTAACGTCCGTTTGTTTTCTATTAAAATAAAATGAAATGACTCAAATACCCCTGAGAGGGACTAATTATGTAATTACATATACCTAGGGACTATACACGTAAAATACTCAAACTAAAATTATATAAAATTCAAAGCCATCCCCCTTCTTGTCTTCTACCAAGTTACACCAACCGGCAACTACACCAACCGGCAACTACACCACCGACCACCATCGTTACCCCAACCCCCGCTCGTCGGAAATGATGGTGTAATAACACCGCTTGCTGACCAACCCCTCAAATCCTTGCTGATCCTAGTGTTGGGCTTTCAACTTTCACATAATCAGGCTATGGATCTGCCCTAATCTCATGGTGTTGGGCGTTACATCCTTTTCGATCTCAGTGTTGTGTTCTCAAATCTGAGCGGTAAAACGATGTTGCGGAGGCGGTGTTAGTGTAGACGAAAGAAAAACAGGGTATAATGGGTGGTTTGGTGGTGTTTGATTGTAGCAATCTGCCAGTGGTGGTGGCACCAACAGGCGATAACTAAGAGATAGAGAAACAAAGGGGGTCAGCGGCTGTGTACAAGGGTATTTTGGGTGGTCATCTTCTTCCTCTACTCCACCGAGTTGGACCTGATACACAAAACATGTAACTTCATCGGTGGTGCTTCCATTGAATGTAGATTCATCAAATCACACACTAGAGTTCGAACACCAATCACCACCACCAACAGTAGCATAACGGGAGCCGTGCGGGATGTCGACGGCAACCAGGGTTGGGAGATAGGATGATGTTGGTAAAGCAAAATAAAGAGACAGATAGGGATTTGGTGAGGAAGGGGGAAAGGGCCGAAGGTGGTGGTGTTAGCGGTTGGTAGTGGGTGGCCGGTTGGAAGTTAATTAGGAAAATGAAGGGGGATTTGGTGATGTGGGTGATGGTAATGATGATGAGGGTACCAAAAATAGATGACGGTAGTTTGAGGGCGATGATGGTTGCTAGTGATGCCGACAGTGGTGGCCGACGGTGATGTCCTTCGCTGGTGGTGATGAGAGTATTATTTTTTGTAATGAGTATATATATATGTATATATCTCTATTCTATATGTATATATATATATATGTGTGTGTGTGTGTGTGTGTGTGTGTGTGTGTGTGTGTGTGAATATAAAAAGAGAGTGTGAGTGATGTATAAATATATTATTTTAATTAAATTATACAAATAATCCATCTGATTACATAAATAGACTTATAGTGTAAAAAGACTAAAATACCCTTGAACTTAACAGAAAATCTAATGTTTGTTAGTGTTAATATTCAACATTGTTATAAAATTAAAAGTGAGTACTCAAACCTGTTACTTTTTTTGCTTAGTACCTAAACCTGTTATTTTATATAAACCACAAGGACTATTTATGTAATTAACTCAATTATTAACTATCAAGTTAATTATTTTTACCAAAATTATTTAAATAAATAATTATTAAATTAATTATTTTCATACTTTAGTATTCAAATTTTATTTTTTAAATTGGTATAAATTAAAGTTTTATTTGTATTATTTAAATAAAATTTGATTATCTTACTTTATTTATTATTAATCACTATTTTTCAAATTCTATTATTTAATCCAATCATTTTGTTTTTCTTAAACCAAGTTATATAATAAAATCAAGGACATTATTTTTAACACTTTGTTAAATCTCAAAGCCCAATTGAAACTCTAGATTTCCAACTTAATATTTAATCTTTAAACATGATATTATTTAACTTAAAACATCGATCCTTAGGTTAACATGAGAGGAATCTTGGTGTCTATTCTAGCTATTCAATATCTCAATTACATAGTGAGTATTCATAACTCATTTTTATGTGTTTCACATTTTGGAAACATAATGTGACGATATTCAATCAATTGGTATTCATTATTTATTTTATTTAAAATTCAATTCAATTCATGTTATATTATTAATTGTAATTATATGTTCATAGTTATATAAACTTTGGTGTATCATAATTATTAATTTATACAAACCACGACAACAATGATAGATCTATTGATTTGACAAACTCATCTCATTTGATTATTAAAGGGTGATTGAAACTAAATTCATACATATGTTTTAATCATAAGAATTTATCTACGGATCAAGTCAATTCAGTCATTAAGTTTGATTGTGTTTAGTTTGTCTTTAATATTTCACTATTATTTTATAAGTCTTAATATTATCATGAGAATTGAATTGTTTCATTTCAATTTATTCAATATCTCTATGTATGAAAACGTGTGTCTACTTACCCGCTAATTCTTTAGCTGATTTTTTATTTTTCATAATTTAGGAAATGCAACTTAGTTGGATTACATGCAAAGTTACATTTAAGATGCTGGACCTAGATAAATAATACGACAATTGTTAAGTTCTTACTTAATTCATGTTTGATTGTTATATATTATTGGCTTATTGAATGATTATGAATTTATATTTAATACTATTTCAACACTTTAAATACCATGTGCATGAGAAATCGATTCACATTCGTCCGTCTCGATGGTTCCACCATTGATTGGTGTGTGACAATTCATACTGTTTTCAGATGCAGTCTAGATTTAGTGTGGATGTATGGATTGTGGTTATGACTGGGGAGTGACTAAATGAGTTATGAGTTTCAAGTATTTGGGCCATTTGGCTAGACAAATATTGTGAAAATTGTAAAAATCCCGTTAATCTTTTGCCCTATAATTATGAGAAGTATGGATGATTTGGATTTCCCTAGCTTTCGAATTATGAATATCCTAGATATCCAAAGTTTGAAAACAGGATCATAATAGGGTTCACTGGTGTTACAAGGAATGCCTTCTTTTAGCAAATCTATGAACAAATTTAAGTTTGACTACAAGACATAAGAGAAGACAATAAAAAGAGTAAATGGTGCTTAAAAACCCTGAAACTATCATTTCTTAGTAATTGCTTCTTTTATCTTAAAATATTTTGTCATAATGTATGTCACCATAATCTTTTATGGAATTTTTTTAAAAAATGGGTATTTTATTGTGTGTTTGTTGACAAGAAGGGTTGATCTCGGTGGTATTACACTTTAGGGGAACCCGCCCATGGCAGGGGCGGGTTCTTCCCTCGGTCAAACTTCTCCCATTCACGAAGCTCGTGCTGTCACATCTCCATCAGAACCCGCCCATGGCAGGGTCGGGTTCTCAGTGAATGCATGTGAGTTTGTACGGTGCACAGTGTATGCATGTGAATGTGTGTTCCTTATCTGCAGCAGTCACATCATGAGAAGAACTCGCCCTTGCCAAGGGCGGGTTCTCCTCCCCTTTTTTTAACCACAAATTTAACCTACCTGGGAAAGAACACATTCCAGCCACATGTTTAACCTAACCGCTTACCCCGTTCCATCCAAAAATTTTGTATATAAAGTATCGAATTTTATTTTTGATACATTAAACACAATTCAAAAGTATCGAATTTTATATTTGATACATTCAACACATAACATTTCTGTATTCAAACCCAACATGTCTCAATCTTATTTTTTACAATTATTTTGCGGTGGTGATATTTCATTCGAAAATGGAAATATCATATGTGATGGTTCTACTAAAAGTTCAACAATTATTCTTCGTAATAGAGTGTTATATGAAGAATTTGTTGATTTAATCTATAATCATATTCAGGTTCAAAAAGAGTATTATAATTTGAAATTGAAATTATATTACTCATACGGTGGTTTGTCTCAAAGCTCAGAAATTTTTAATGACAAGTCTAGAAGTCTTGTATTATTTGGGAGAAAATGTTGAAAATTTCCAAGGAAATGTTTACGTTATCATTGAGCCGAAGATGTCTGTTCAACAATCCAATTATTTGGATCATCTTGGCAGTTTCTCTGTATTAGAAGCACCCGGTCCGTCAAGCAATTCTCATCATCAAGGCAGTGTAAGATCACATGATTATCAAGCCGGTTCGTCAACCATTTCTCATCATCAAGTCGACGATGATAACGGAGGTTTTGATAAGTCAGATGATGGTATTTCAGACAGTAGTGAAGATACTGAACTCATCCCGTCACAAGAAGAATCTAGTGATGATGACAACAACAGCTATGGAGTTTCAGACTATTATAATTCTAATGTTAATCCAGGATCTTACAGGGAGACAAACTATTCTGAAGATCCTCAAGAGTTAAGAGATTATAAATCTGCTGATTTTGTCGATGAAGACCATATGGATATATGGAATGAAGAGTCAAAAGAAATCCGTGTTGGGATGTACATTAAATCAAAAGATGAAGTAATGCATGCAGTGCGGCTATGGAATATTGCACGTAACAGAGAGGCTGTAGTAGTTGAAAGTAAACGTACAAGATGGAGAGCAAAATGCTACAGTACTAGCCCTAATTACAATAATAATCTTCGTAATGGTCCTCCATGTACCTGGTATGTGTATGCATCCAAGAAACACGATCATCACATGTGGAGAATTTCAAGATGGGTGAATGCATACAACAGCTTTGGTACTATTGTTGGTAACAACAATAGAAGTTTCAAATGCAGAGATATTGTTACCCGCATCATCCATTTTATTCGTCAGAATATTGCTTTTCCTATCAAGCAAATTCAAGCACATTTAAAAGACACGTTGAATGTTGATTTTTCATATAATAAAGCCTGGCGAGCTAGAAAAGCTACTATTGAGAGTATTTACGATAGTTGGGAGAGTAACTTTGAGCAGTTACCTACATACATCAACGCATTACAAGAGAAAAACCATGTTATCGTGGAATGGTTACATCATCCGACCAGTACATCTGCTTATTATACATTCAAATATGTGTTTTGGGCATTCGGTCCAATAATTAAAGCATTCAGTTATTGTCAGCTGGTGATATCTGTTGACGGCACTTTTTTGAAAGGTTTCTACCGTGATAAAATGTTAATTGTAGTTGCAAAAAATGCAAACAACTACGTAATGCCAGTAGCTTATGCAATTGTAGATGAAGAGACGGTAAGTTGGAGTTGGTTTTTCGAGCAATTTTGGTCACACATTGCAGTTCACCATAATTCTATTGGTTTGGGAAAAAAATTGTGTGTTATTTCCGATAGGCATAAAGGAATTATTCGTGCAATGAATACTCTTGAAGAGTGGAAAAATAATGCTGTGCATTGATTTTGTCTCCGTCATGTTCGAAGTAACCTCATGCAAAAGTTCAAGGTTTTTAGCTTAAAAAGGCTATGTTGGTCTATCGGAAGCACCACCCAACAAAGGAAGTATAACTATTGTGTAAGTCAAATGACAAACGTCAATCCAGAAGCGTGGGAATATTTAAAAACTATTAAAGAGAGTAAATGGATGCTTCTACACTATAAAAATCATCGTCGATGGGGTAACCTGACGACGAACATTTCAGAAAGCTTCAACAATACGTTGCGAGGTGTCAGGCTTATGCCAATAAAAGCTATTTTTAATTGTACGTTCGAGAAAACAGTAGAACAGTTTGTATGTTAATGCAAAAGCTAGTTCAAGGATAAACCTTAAGTATGAAGGGAAATTTTAAAGACACGTGTGCAAAATATCGACGCTATATGGCAAAAGAGTTTTATCAGTATCGTTATACATATACTCACCCTGAATGGTTCACAGAAAAAATAGTCAAACGCAAGACCCACAAGTGACCTTCTTTGTTGTATTACTGATTTACTTGTTAGTTTTATTATACTACTTGTTAGTTTTTGGATGCTTATTCTACTAATATTGTATTTTATGTTTGTATTTTATGATAAAATTGTATTGTATAAATGAAAGTACAAAAAATTACATAATTAAAAAGGTAAAAATACATCACTAAAAATATAAATGAAATAACATCTAACGAGTGTCATCATTATCATTTGTTGCTTCATCATTTAAGTCGAATGAGCAAGGAGGAGATGCATTAAAAAACCGGTCAACTAATTGAGTTGTCTCTTGAAATTGAGGGTAATAAGGTAGTGGGGAAGAATGATGAAACGATTGTTCATAAGTAGTATTAGGGCTTTGATAATGATTTGACGGGCCCCCTTCTTCAAAATTCTAGGTACCAATTTGATTAAATTGTGGAAACTGAGTAGTTGAGGTACCACCATAAAAAAAATCTTGGTTACCCATTTGGCTTAAAAAGGGGGAGTTGAACTGTTGTTCCATGGAAACCCTTTGTTCAGTCATATTCTGTTTCTCCATATTATCATCAACAACTTGTCGACCAACCCGCCCTCGTCCTCTACCCCTTCTACGTAAACGTTGTGTGACAGGAGAAAGTTGAGTATCATCAACATTCTGTGTCACATGCTTTGGTAGATAATTTATATGGTTTGCATGTGCAAATTCCATATAACGGCTCGCCATATTTCTTCCCGATTCATCCCCTGGTCTTTGATAAAACTGACTCATCCCATCCATCTATAAATAACATTATGAAAAATTTTAATATAATAATAATAATAATGATGATAATAATAATTAAATAATCATTATAACCAATAAATTAATAACAATAATACCATCATTCTCAATCTTTGTCCATCATTTTGGAAGCCATGAGGGTTCATGTCTTGATGAGCCGGGTTTGTTGTATACACAACAGTACGCTCTAAATACCACCTCATGTATGCTTCAGAAGCAATTGGCGAATCAGTGTATTCCTCATTCACAATTGAATTACGTCGAGACGCCCATGCTTGAACAAAGATATTATGATGTTGTATCCAGTTTTTATTTCTACCACCTCTACGAGCAATCGAATGTAGATTTGTGTGTTG
This sequence comes from Flaveria sonorensis, assembly GCA_025506505.1. Taxonomy (NCBI): domain Eukaryota; kingdom Viridiplantae; phylum Streptophyta; class Magnoliopsida; order Asterales; family Asteraceae; genus Flaveria; species Flaveria sonorensis. Next base: position 41,208,673 of record CM046430.1, on the reverse strand, counting down.
CTCCCGGGTTAGTAACACACTTGTAGGGATTGGTTGAAACATTCCAAACTGTCTTAAAACCCTACTTGATATGTGAGGCTCAACAATTTCCCAACGTATCAGGTATGTGTCACTTCTCCAGCTTTGATATCCACTTGTGCAGATATCAGGTAGACGGTGGATGATATTATCATAAGGCCTTCAATTTAACAGATATAAAAATATGAATTAATACGTTTTCACAACGTTAATTTATACAAAATAATATTAGATTAATATTAATACCGTGGCCTCGCTTAATGAATGCAGCTGAGATCGATACGCACTCAAACAGTACGGAGTGGTGTTTACATAACTAAGTTCACCCGTCCATCTGTAATAAAGTTTTCAAATATACCCGGTTAATTAGAAAAATATTACTAAAAAATAGTTAATTTATAAGTTTTTTTAACATACCTTGCATCATATGGTAATCTGAAATCAATCGATCGAGTATTCAGGGGACACATAGAAGGTAATCTTTCCCATGCCCATAATTACAACAAGAATAAAGGCCCACCAACCTCTCGATTTGTGACACTCGTTGCCTTACATAATTGCCTATACAAAGATACTAAAACTGCACTAGCCCAACTAAGTCTACCACAGTTATTTAAGTTTTCAATATAACTTAAATAATTTATGTGCACCCAGTTGCTAGAAGTGTCAGGAAATAAAATGGCACCAATCATAAAAAAATATAATTAATCTAGCTCGTTGGATGCATTGAAGATCTGTGGCATTATTAGGGAATGGTTTTATTATTTCATCTAAAATAAACCTTAGGTTTAACTTATAACCACTTACGGTACTTGTAGGGAGTGTACAGCCGGTTAAATACTCAAACCTCATTATAATTTCAGATGCACTCATAGCATAATCAGTGCCAGAAACAACATCACCTTCAACCGGCAAACCCCATAAAACTTGTACATCTTGAAGGGTTATCGTAGTTTCTCCAACCGGTAAATGAAATGTGTGTGTCTCCGGCCTCCATCTTTCCACCAAAGCCGAGATAAGAGCACGGTCAAGTTTGCGATAACCACACTCGATCACACCCGCAAAACCAGCCAACCGTATATACCTCATAATATTATCAAGGATAGGTTCTTCATCAATGTAATTGCAAAAAGCTTTATCACCTCGTCTAACACATAAAATTCCTTCATCGCTTTCTGGATCGCGAAAATAATAATCAGCTCTATGTTGACCACTTAAAAATAACAAATCGTTATTTAGTGGACCTGATGTAATTCTCCAGCTCATTTTTTTTTAAATGAAGTATGAAATTATAGAGAAAATTATATTGAAAGATAGTGAGAATAAGAAAGTGAGAAAAATATCGAAAGTTAGAAGATAACTCGTGAGAAGATGGATTGAAAATTAGGTGATTTAAATCCTGATGTGTGTGTTTGGTAGGTGTAATGTGCGGTTGAGAAGATGGATTGAAAATTGGGTGATTTAAATCCTGATGTGTGTGTTTGGTAGGTGTAATGTGCAGGTGAAAAATAAGGGGAGGAGAACCCGCCCTTTCCAAGGGCGAGTTCTTCTCGAATAGTCACATCACTCACATGCATACACTCACTCATGCACGGGCACACACACACTGTGCACACTCACATGCATACACTCACATTTACATGTATACACTCACACACCGTACACACTCACATGCATGCAGCTGCTGGGACTGTGCGACTGAGAACCCGCCCCTGCCATGGGCGGGTTCTGATGGAGATGTGACAGCACGAGTTTCATGAATGGAAGAGGTTTGACTGAGGGACAGAACCCGCCCCTGCCATGGACGGGTTCCCCTAAAGTGTAATACCACAGATATCGACCCCTCTTGTCAACAAACACACAATAAAATACCCATTTTTTTAAAAAAAAATCTCTTTTATGCCAATCCAAGTAAACTACACATTTCTTTAGGCCATTTAAATTTAAGACAATCCTTTGGGAAAAAAAATCTGAATTTTAAAAGTTTGGTTTGGTGCATCTTTTTAAAGGCATAATTTTTTTTTGAACGGCTAATTCTGACGGGCCATTGACCCATCCGATCGTCTTCATTACTCAAGTATGAAACCTCTATCCCGAACCTGAGACCACCTCAGGTGGAAACTCACCATAGGTGAGAAAACTCTCTGGATCAACCTGGAACCTCCCTCTTTATTTTTGTGTTCCAGATGAGACTTTAACCTAAGACGATGAAAACTCGTAAGTATCTAGGTCTGGTTTTTTTGGTTATTATTCGATTTCAAACCGAACACCCCTTAAATAAATGACCTCAGGTGGAAACTCACCATGTGTGCATGTTGGTTCTCTTTTTATTCTACAAATAAAAAATATAGAAAATAAGAAGAAATAATAACATTTTTTAGTAAATAGATTTAAGAGGTTCAGAGTGTTTAAAATCTTTTTGAATAACTAGAATCTAAATTTTACCTAGTTAACCGGTAAAAGAAAACGTGAATGTTGTGTGAAGGTGACTCCCAACCATATATATTTTTGGTCAAATCAAGGATAATCTTCGAAGATCAAGAACCATCTAAACGTTTCTTTTAAAATCATAATCACCATAAACATCGATTTTAGGGGCCCTTAAATGTTGTGTGAAGGTGACTCCCAACCATATATATTTTATGGTCCTAATAGCACTAACGACATGCCATTTGGCTAACTGACCATATAATGGCTGTGAGCCACAAACCTATTTCCTGGCTCTAAAAGATTCACATGTAAAAGAAACATGTTGTTTTTCAAGTGATTAAGTGTTTAAGTTCAATGATCGATAAATTGTTACATATTCAAATGTAGGATAGGAGGGCGTGTTAGATAGTTGTTCTTAAAAAAAAAAAAAGATTCACATGACATCATTAAAATGAAGACCGAGTCCAGTTGATAACATAAAAGAGAAAGACATTACATTATAACTAACAAAAGAAGACACAAAAAGTCTCAGAAACTAAAATCACCCAGTCTCTAAACCTACAACTAGAATAACACTTTACTCCTTTAAGCGGCAGCACCTTCATTCAGGAGCATCTGATCAAAGTGCCATACACCTGCAATTGGAATATGAACATACGGTTACCATTCTTGGTATATATGATCGAATGTTTCTTGAATTGAAAGGATCGTGATGTTAAACACTTGAAATTTGAGTATAAAGTAACCATTTTTATCAACTACAAGAAATGACAATAGACATTTATAAAGTGAAATGAGAGTTCAAACGATGAAATATTGAAATACTTACCATGCCCTTTGCCGACTCTTCTTAGTTGAGCAACATACTCGGATATCTTCTTGATAGCGTCAACCTTTCATTCGAAAAACAGATATCAGTACCACTGTAAACCCTTTGGTAATTTAAATGTGAAGTTTGATATTCACCTGTTCACCAAGAAACTCACTCTCCACAAAATCAGCTAATTGGACATCATTGTTCTCATCGGCTACCTGTTCTCATCAAAATTTGCATATCAGAAACTTGAATCTAGTTGTGAGTATGATAAATTGAAAATCTTTGCATCTTGGTAAATGAACACAAAAGGCGATAAGTATGTCTGACCTGATGGAGGTTTAGAAGTTTCTCATTTGTTAACTTCTCCAGTGACAATGCAAGCTCCATAGCTACAATCAAAAATTCAAAATCAATTATAAACAACAATGACTTCAAAATTTACCATTAATCCAATTGGCAATCGTTACACTTAACACAACAGAGAGGTATATTAGCACTTACCATACAATGCATCTCCTTTCTCTTCATGATCAAACTCAGATAATGGCATAATAATAGATTGCAACTTCACCTTTCCACCTCTTTTGTTCTGGAAATTAAACAAAATTGATCACTTTGATTCACACCCAAAAAATACCATCACCTGTTCTCAAATATAAAGCAAACTAAAGCTAGATATAGCTGATAAATGATCAAAAACCTGGTACTCCATTAACTTTTCTGCATGTTCCCTTTCTTCTTCACTAGACTCCTTAAAGAACCTATAAAGTTTAATTATCATAGATCAATAAACCAGATACAATCCGCTTTTCACTTCGATAATACCAGAAACATTAAATCTATATCATCATACATATGAAGACAGAATAAAAGATAGTAGTGGTAACTTACTTGGCTAAGCCCTTAAGAGCAACATTGTCCCTATCAAAGTAGGCATACATAGCATGGTACACATAGGAAACATTATACTCAACACTGAAAGAACACAAAAACAAATCATTAGTCACAAACAAAAAAATCACACCATAATATGAATTTGACCTCGTAGTTGTAGTAAACAGAGAAGAGAACCCACGACGACCCACCCACCAAAAAGTTCAAGCTCCATCACTAATAACAACCAAATCAAACAAAAAGATAATATTTTACAAAAACCCTTTATCAATCACATGAGTCCTTGTCTGATAAAACCAGCTTTCACAAAAAGAATCTTTACTGATTATTAATTATGTATAAGTAGATCTTGTCTTTATTCCACTACTTTTATGACTCAAATCTTGTGCAAATGGTCTTCAATTGAAACTCTGCTAGAACAAATAACATACACATACTGTGCAATAATAATTTTTGACATTGCTTCTCTTAGGACTTTTATCAAACACTAGGTGGGCAGTTTAATTTCAAGCTAAGTTAAGCCTCCAGCAGTAAATTATCACACCATAGTAGCATACATCTCATCCCAACAGATAATATCCATACACTAAACACTTCAATTCAAGGGAAAAAGACTCACTTAATCTGCTCGTTAATCGCAGCTTCACAAGCATCAGCAAACTTCTGACGAGCAATAGACTGCTGAGGAACAGAAGGGACCAAATTGAGTTCTTTCTTCACCTCCTTAAAGGGTTCAAACACAACCCCAGCAAGCGGGCTATGGTTGGAAGAACCACCCTTCACCGCCGCGCAAACGACGGTCGCCGGCGACGAGAAAGAAGACGATGAAACCAGAGGCCGATTGAAACCGTCGTCGGAAATGGCTCCGTTGACGAAGGAGAGGGTGTGAGGGGCTCTCAAAAGCATCATTTTTAGGGGAATTGATGAGATGTTAAGATGAAGAGTGATGAAGGTTTTGCAGGGGTGATGAAGGTTGAAGATGATGTAGGGGTATATAGAGGGTGGGTGTGGATCTTGAGCCGTTGGATGAGAGGACACGTGGAGGGGTGAGATTGAGTGAGAGAATTGGCGTGTGGTTGGCTTGTGGCGTATCTGGATATTATTGGGGTTTTGTGGGGTGGAATCCAATAGGCAATAGTGCTATGATTGAGTGTGGGGATTACTTTAAATAAATAAAAAGAAAAATGAAAGCACTATATAACAACTGAAAATAGTTTTCAGGGTCACTAACCGACTCACACAGGCAATCGACTTGCGGTTTTAAGCCAATTCAATGCATAAGGTTTGAATTATTATCTCTATCTTATAATTGCATAATGACTGACATTCCTCAATCGCCGTCGTGAGCTAACCATTTCTAGGTGTTTACGTTAGTGGGGTTCGAACCTGGGTCTTCTTTGAAGAATTCAGATTGCCTACCCCTAGGCCACCAAAAAATGATTAATAGATAACCATCATGCAAATGGAATTTGATCCAATGGTATGTAGCTGTTTAATAAGTGATGTATGTCTTAAAAGTTAAAAGTTCAAATCTTATAGTAGATTTGTTAAATGGATTTAAAAATAGATAAAAATTATTTAGAAAAATATATAATATTGAAGTGTTTTGTTGTAACATCACCCATAATTACCACAATCAACTCAAATTCAGTTATGTTTGACTAAATAATTACCATATTAATATTGTAGTTTCAGATTCAATTATATTGTATTATAAAATATGAAGAAGATAGTTAGTATAGACACACTTGAGATTACATCTTCTCCTACTTTTTTTACACGTCATTAGCACCCTTGCTCTAGGCATGATCTTGATTTAAGATTAGAGTTTACAAAAGCATCCCTTGTTTATCCGCCAAAGTACCATTGCAGGCAGTTATTCGCAATTGGCTATCGACTACCAAATAGAGGAGATTGAATTTCTGAAGAACGACTATCGAAAGGAGGGACATGGTATCTAGGAATCTTGAAACCTCAACGAATCATCACTCTTAAAACCAACATTGAATTTTAATCATCACGCTCTTTTTCTGAGTTTTTTTTTTTTTCAATATTTCTTTTCTCTTATAAGATGCAATATATATTAAGTCTTCTTTTAAAGGAGAGAAACTAAACCTATTTTCTATTTTATGAATTCAGATTTATAAAATGGGTTTTATTTTATCAAATAAATCTTTTGGTGATAGTATTTAAAATGGTTTATTCAATGGTTTATTTTTAACAAGAAACTCCAACTAAATTAGATGCACTTTCTTATAATGTACACGCTATATACATTTTATCGGATACATTATTTAAACAAAAATATATTTATAATTTTTAACTACCCACAAGGATTAAACACAAATAAGAGTCAACAACCATGTCTAAAAATCAACGTATAACTTTATGGTCTTCCTACATAATACACACAGATAGTCCAAGAATGTTAGGTAAACCCTCAACCTTTGAAATTTATGAGATGTCACTATTGCTAGTTGATACATTAATTAAAACTCATGTTTAGACATTATTTGTGTTTACGTTACTGGGGTTCGAACATGGGACTTCTTTGGAGAATCCAGATTGCTTACCACTAGGCCACCAAGAGATGGTTAATAAATGACCATTAACCAACGAGAATTTGATCTAATGGTATGCATGTGTTTAATAAGTGATGTCTATCGTAAAGGGTGACAGTTTAATTTTATAATAGACATCTTAGGTGGATTTAAAAGTAGATGGAAATTGTTTAAAAAATTTATAATATTGAAGTGTTTTTTGTAACATCACCCATAATTATCACAATCAACCCAAATTCAATTATGTTTTACCGAGTTATTACAACATTAATATTGTAGTTTTTGGTTTTAATTATATTGTAGTATAAAATGTAAGGAAGATGACTAATATAGATACACTTGAGATTACCTCTTTTCCTACTTTTCTTATACGTTATAAGCATCCTTCCTCTAGGCATGTTCTTGATTGAAGATTGGAGTTTTTCAAAGCATCGCTTGTTTGTCCGCCAAAATACCATTGCAAGCAGTTTTTCGCAATTGGCTGGCGACTACCAAATAGAGAAGATCGATTCCTTAAAAACGACTATCGAACGGAGGAACAAGTTATCGTAGGAATCTTGAAACCTCAACGAATCATCACTGTCAAAACCAACATTGAATCATCACACCCTTTTTTGTGCCTTTTGTTATTTCTTTTTCTTATAAGATGCAATATTTATTAAGTCTTCTTTTAAAGGAGAGAAACTAAATATATTTTCTATTTTATGAATTCTGATATATATAATAGGTTTTATTTTATTAAATAAATCTTTTAGTGATACTATTTAAAATGGTTTATTTTTAACAAGAAACTCCAAATAAATTAGATGCACTTTCTTAAAATGTACCTGTATATACAGTTTATCAGATACATTATTTGAACAAAATATATATTATATAGCTTTCAATTACCCACAAAGATTAAAAATAAATAAGAGGCAACAACCATGTCTAAAAATCAATCTATAACTTTATGGTCTTCGTACATACATAATACACAGATAGTCTAAGATTGTTAGGTAAACCCTCAACCTTTGAAATTTATGAGGTGTCATTGTGCTAGTTGATACATTAATCAAAACTCTTGTTTAGTCATTATTTGTGATTTAAATCATTCAACAGGATTCTTAAACCCGTCCTTGACAATATAATTACAACCTTATAGAACCAGTAACTTTTATCAACGAGAATCTAAAGTTCTCCAAAAAAAAGGAAAACTTTATGTATAAATGTTTGTTTTAACATATAATTCTTTGATTGTAGAATGTCAAACCTATCAAAACAAGATTTCATTGCCCATTGACATCTCCGGGAAAAATTACATCCCGTGGATTCTATATGCTGAAATCTACCTAACAACAAAAAGTCTAGGGGAAACGATGCATAAGAGGAACAAGACCTCCCTCCAAGACAAGGCTAAAGCAATGGTATTCCTCCGTCATCACCTTCATGAAGATTTAAAGAGGGAATGCCTCATAGTATAAGACCCTCTCGAGCTATTGAAAATTATTAAAGATCGATTTGACCACCAGAAGTTGGTACTACTCTCAAATGTTCGTTATGAATAGATCCATTTAAAGCTACAAGATTACAAAACTATTAGCTAGTGTAACTCTGCTCTTTTTCGCATCACATCTGAACTAAAATTATGCGAAGATAATATAACGGATGCACACGTGCTCGAAAAGAGATTCTCCACGTTCCATGCATCTAACTTGCTTTTGTCACAGTAATACCGAAAACATGGATTCACTAAATATTCAAAACTAGTATCATGTCTTTTGGTTGTGGAGCAAAACAATAAACTCCTACTTCAAAACCACTAAGCACGATCGGTTGGTGCGAGCCTATCCCTAGAAGTGAATGTGGCAAGTGCTTAGAGCGAACAAGCAAAAGGGAGAGGTTGTGGGCGTGGACGAAGAAACACATGACGTCGAGAGTCTCACAATCCTAAAGCGGGCAATAACGAGTCAAGCCAACAAAACATGGGGCGAACACTAAAGGGGAGAGCTAGTTGGGACCAAAGTAGTATCTGCTATGAATATGGGATGACCAACAATTAGTCCCGCATGTGTCGCACTTCCAAGCACCTCGTTGAGCTTATTAGCGAATGATGAAAGAAAATTAAAAACATGTTGAAGAAAACCTTGTTGAGATTGCCGCTAATTCAACACCTCTTCCTGCTCCTCTATCAGACACTCATTTAGATGCAACTGACTTCATCGAAAACATTCAACATTCTAATTTTTAGATCTCTTTATATTCTCATAAGTACTATCTATTTGGATTTTGGACTATCATTGTTTTGGATTTATTTTTAAAACTTTTATCTTGATTTTTTTCTTAAATAAATGATGTTTTGTATCAATTTTATTCTATTTCTTAAAAAATTTATTCATGAGCTTTAACACTTATCGATGATGAATGCCTCCCAGATAGATGTGTTTTCCTTAAAAATAAGATATTTGTTTATGAGTCATGTCTCACACAATCACTTATTTTCTATTTTTACTAACCTTATTAAAGAATATATATATGAGAATATGCCATCTTACCTACATTTTTAAAAATTCTTCCAAACAATGTCTTATTATCTAAATACCCAAGAAACCTACTAAGGTTTTAATATATTCACAGCTAAATAACATATATACATACTATATACATGCATTCGAATGAATAATCTAAAAGAACTCATATCTCAATCTTCTGACACTATCGTATATATATTTGAGAACATTACATAGTCCATGTCAACACATGAGGTCTAGTTGTATGACTAATTAAACAATTATAACAAATCACTAGAACGCTCATGATGAGATGTGAATATTCGTCTTTTACAAGGATGACATTTTGTGTGCCGTTGCACCTATTAGAATAAGACAATTGGTTGATTACAAATTATCCCCACTACAAACTGCCTTTAGAAAAAAATTGGATTACGCGATGTATGTACCATTATCGTCATCTCAATGTACCATAATGAGAAATGTTTATAGCATATATGCTTACTAGCATTTTAGCAAGACTGTATTCACAGTCTTAGAGGGAGATAACAATAAGAAAAGATTAATAACACACGAAATAACATTGAATGCATTATCACTATAATAATTTGACCCTCGAAGTGGTGAATGAGAATCTGAAGTCCAAAAGAGTGTACACGTATTCACAAACACAAAGTGACAATGTTACATATACTAATATCTAACACACTTGCTTGAATTGAAATAATTTAATAAATATTACCATATAAAGAAAACGTGGAAGACAAATCATTTCCAAAATAAAAAACTCACGACAACTATATAGCAAAATAACACAATTAGTGTTACCTATAGAGGTTATAAAGAAAACATCAAAATAGTGTAATGTCTCAAAAGAGACTATATTTTTAGAGTAAGTTATAATGCTTCAGAAAAGGAGAATAAAATTTTATAAGAAACAATTATATAGAAATAACAATGAGATCTCTATAGATCATAGCAATATTAAACAATATGAAACCGAAATAAAACATGTGTTAATGAATATTTACATATGCTATAGCAACAAATTAATTAATAAAAAAGATTAATATATTAAATTGTGTAAGAGTACATACACAAAAATAATTAGCCAAAATAGCAAAGATATCTTAAAGGTTGAATTAACTTCGTTCAACAAGCAAATTTTTTCAAACCTATTGTTCGAACACTCATAGACGTCAAACCAGTAGTTTATAAACGATTGTCTTTAAAATAAAAATAAACGAATATAATTAGAGTATGCGATGTAAGGCACGGTTTGTAACATTATGGTTTATTTCCCTATTCCTAGTAGTTGGTTATGAGGAAACGCATTCCCATATAGTGGATGTGATAACCATTTGATGTTTAAAATGCATGTATAATTGAAATAAATTTATGGACGTCGACTGAATACTTGATAATGACATCTACATAAATATTCCTAAACAAATTAAAAAAATACATGGATCATTAAAATAAATATCTCGAGTTGTGTAAATCTCTACATGGTCTTAAATAATCTGGTCACATATGAAACAATCGACTAGACATATTTTGAAATATAGGGGTATAAATTCGATAAAATAGACGTGTCTATTTATCAAAGTTTATTCTTTAGTGTTCACTATAATCGTAATTTGTAGGGAAGTTATGAACATCATTGAGAGACATTGTCGAATTACTAAAGAGAATTTTGAAAGAACTTGATACGACTTAATTATTCCTCGACATGCAACTCGAAGACATGTGTTATAGAACATAGAGATATTTTTAGGACAAAAGACATCATCACAAGACTAAGGTCTCTTTAACTAGTAAAATAATAAGTCCTGACTAGTTGGGTATGCTTATGATATGTATATATAAATCCACATAAAACATCATCACAATTAAGTTACCTGTTTATATATCAGACGATTTCTTAAGTGTCAACAAGCAACTACGATAACAACATTACTAAATCATAACAACATTACTAAATCATGGCGAATTTACAACAATACATGACACCAATCGGGAATGCATAAAGCAAAGATAAATTACCCAACACATACAAGATGCATGACGAAGGACCCAGAGATTATCTATACCACGATTTACTTAGTTCGGACTAAGAGAAAGCTACATCAAAGATCAAGTCAAACGCTCATCATAGAACTTCTGACTCTACATATCAAAAGACGTGTATTAGTTTAAGGGAGAGCATTATACACGCTACACTTTTTTTCTTTTGACTAAGCTTTGTCCCACTGAGTTTTTTTAGTAAGATTTTTAATGAGGTAACATAACTAATCCAGAAGTATCAGTTTTATAGGTCTTGAAGTACCGATTTAACATCATTCTGAAGTATGTTGTTAATAGTGTATAATGAGTGGTAATATATCTGAGAGGGAGTGTTGTAACATCACCCATAATTACCACAATCATTCTAAATTCAGTATGTTTGATTGAGTAATTACTACATTAATATTGTAATTTTTAGTTTCAGTTATATTATACTATATAATGTAAAGAAAATGATCAGTATAAACGCACTTGAGATTTCATCTTCCCTTACTTTTCTTACATGTTTGTATTTTTTTATATACTTAAATAATTCTCTCATTGATTGGTGAGTCTAATACATCCTAGTGGTTAAATCACATCCCCACAACCAAAAAGTTAAGGATCCAAATCCTAAAAGCTAAAAAGTGTAGGTTGTAGTATATTTACATTAGAATTTAGGAATTACTTTTAAAAAAATAACTAGGTGGTGCATTTTTAACTTATATGTATAAATTTTTTATGGATCTAAGTCACAAACCTATAAGTCTACATTTAAAATTATACCTTTTCATCGACCACAAAACTTACACCTTTAATATACGGGTGAGCTAAGAAAATAAAAAATCTACCATAACAGAAAGATCAACCTAAAGTAACCGCATCGAACGAATAACCAATGTTCTTCTTGTTTTGGTCATAACCAATACTTTGGTTCGTCTTGGGTTGCAAGTGTCCATAAAACCAAAATCAATCGAACTGAACAGATTGCTTTGATGTATGTTGCATGATTTCCTGGATATGTTAAAGGTATTGCTTGAGATGGTCCTTTGATGTATTGTATATCGTTGTAGACAACAAAGCCAATGTCTGTGTAGGTTTATGTGCAATATGTTTATATCTTTGTAGAAAATAAATGTTCTTCTTTTAGTTGTCTAATGTTAGGGGTTCCATCTTCTATATAGTTCCATGTTTTAGTTTGAAATTATAGTAACCGCCTAATAGTTAACACTTCAGTAGGATGAGTAGGTTTTTTTTTAACGCTAAACATATTATATCATTATAAACTACATTCTATCAGGTTCAAACCTGGTCTACTTCAAATAGACTTTGCTTCTTACCATTGGGTTACAACCTAAGTGGTGTAGTCGCGTAGGATGAGTACGTGACTTGATTAAACTTGGACATCCCACATTGATAAGTACGATGTAGCAAAAAGTAAAACAATGCTGCTATCATAAATAGAGATGAGTCCCTAGCATGAAATATATTCAATTACCCTATAATTAAATTACAATGAACAGTAGAGTACTAACTTGTTAATCATTAATTAACAATTAAATTTAGTACCAAGTTGTTATTTTGTATTAGTTTAGCCTAAACAATGAAACTGAATTTACCCACTTTGAAAAATGAAAATCAAAGTTTCTAAAAACCAAAAACTGACTATTGATTTTGGTTAGGTTTGAGCCGAAAACCAACGTAAACTGATCTATAGACATCTCTAGGCTAAACCAAATAGAATTACACCTTTCATGGCACTTTAATTTTTATTTTTTACTATTATGACTCGCTGAGCTGGATTTCTTGATTTTTAGTATAAAGTTTATGGGTTTTGGGAACACATGGTGTGGTTGGATTACAACTTGTTTGGAATCGCCTACCGCTTCGATGTTAATTAATGATAGTTCCATGGAGGAGTTTTATCTTGAAAGGGGTCTCTATCAAGAGGATCCTTTATCACATTTTTTATTTTTTATTTTAACGATGAAAAGTCTTCATGTGACTACTATAGAGGTGGAATTTTTTTTAGAGGGGTTCGAATCTCTAATAACTTTACTATACCTCATCTCTTTCATATGCGGATGACAGTTTAATTTTGGGAGAATGGTCGCTTCCTCGTATTTCTATTTGTTGCGGTGTTAAATTGGTTTATATGGTGTCGATCTTAAGGTTAATTTTCATAAACCTATTTTTTGGGATGGAGGTTGATGATGAGGAAGTCTCTAAATTTGCTAGGATTTCAGAATGTAAAGTTCGCGAGTTGTTTTAAACCGGCTTCGGACTAGGTTTGATTTGGTAGATAGTTCCATCGTCTCTTTGTTCTCTTTGTATGGTGCATGTGGAAAGTTGTGGATCACATTTTTAGTCATTGTTTTGTTGCTTCTAGAATGTGGAATGATGGGTCGGTGGTTACATTTGAATTTGAATTTTCCTATCTCGATGGTATTGTTGGGGGTTATTATATTTCTTCGATTGAGATGTTTAGGTTAAATATGTCTAGAAAAGAGATGTCGGAGGCTTTTATCATGTCGGCCGGGTGGTCTAGTGGAAGCTTTGAAAGTTTAGAAATGAGGTAGTTTTTTAAAAAGATAATGAGTAAAGAAAAATAAGAAACAAATTATCATTAAAGAATGAAAAAGCTAAACCATGTAACAACCTTTCTTAAAAAATTAATGCTAGATGAACCATTAGTCGTCACGATTATTGTTCCCTGCTACAATGTAAACCACTATTCTCAGAACCGGACTGGACCGGTTGATTGGACCAATAGCTAGACTGGTTATGCTTAGTTGATATGTTTTTATTTGAATCGGTAGGTTAGTAGTCGTACCTCTGAATCGGTTGAACCGTTCGATTTCAATTTTTTTTTTCTCCTTCAAAATCTTATTTTCTAATTGATTTAGTATTACATCATCCATATATTAGTGATTGGCTCTTCTATTTTGTTTAATTTGCATTTCATACAAAACTTTTCGTATTTTCATAATTTGTTTTAAATTAGATTTATAAATATGATTTTCTATTTTCTACCGTTTATGACGTCATCCAATCTGACTTGTCCAACAAATGAACCAAGTATGTTAACAGATTCGTTGTCCAATCTAGTTCCTGAAAACATAAACATATGCCACACGTCCAAGCAATGTTACCATTCCTTCTCCTTCTCTTTTAATAATAACAAACTTACAGGGTTTTTATAAGCAAGCATTTGTGAATTTTTCTTTATATTTTATATTATAGTTTTATCATTATTATTATTAAAAAAGAAAAGGACAAATTCATATTAGTTTTTTTAATACAAATTCTTTTAATCAGAATACCACTTAATCCTGTATTTGTAAACATTTAAACTTTTATTGCATTTACAATAAACAATCATCAGTCTTAGTAAGTCATGGATGACGATCCATATTAGTGACTAAGAACTTGTTTACAATTCAATATATTAATACCATGAGAATTAGAAAAAAAATATATTCATTTAATGATTCTATATATTTATCAACAAGGTTAACAATTCAAGATACGAAACACTAGAATGAAATGAATTATGCCGAAACATGTTTCTTCTTCTTCTTTTTTTTTTTTTTTTTCACGTATTGATTGAAGTTTTTATTTTTGAACTCATTATTTTTATCTTCCTTTAAAACTTTATTTACACATTAGCATCCTCTTCGATCTTATCTTCTTAACATCTCTTCACTTTGCATTCTTCACCAACATTCTAACCTATGATTATGATATTTCTTGAGTATTATTTATTTATTTTTAGTTTTCATCTGTTTTATTTTTAATTATATATAGTAATAATATATAAACTTATCTCACTTATCGTTTGTAATCATTTGTATATCTATTAATCATATCAGTTCAAAAGGTATGAATTTAATCACTCAAAGTTTAAGACTAAGAACGACTTGAAAAGTTCTTTAAGTTTAACGTGTCACGAACCCGTATAAACCGTTTTATTGGGCCTGGTTAATGGGCAAGCAAACATGGGTGATGGGTCTAGTCCAAACTCCAAAATGTTGCGTTAGATGTGAAGAAAAAACCGGGTACCGACCCAACCCGTATCCGGTTCTGGCTAGTACTCAATAGTAGGTGTACCCGGTCCTAACCCCTAATAAACCCGCAATGTAGCACTCGGTTTAACATTTTACTCCGAATACAGTACCCCGATCCGGAACTAATTGAATCCGGGTTGGACCCAGTTTTTTCCGTTTCTTCCCCAATTTGAAAAAAGTATCCGTTTGAGACATTTGTTGACCTATTTCTTTTGTTTTGTGTGTGTATTTAAGCCTCCTTAAGTTAGTATAAATACGTGTGAGTTGATATGATTGATTACCCAACTCCAAAACATAAAAAACATACGCTGAAAATAACTCTTGTTGTGCACTTTCTACTCTCATTACACATTTTTCACGTTTTACGCATAATGGCTCACTCATTATTATCTGTTAGCCAGTGTTCGTCCAATTGGCAAACTGTTGTTCGGGTTCTTGCACATAATCAAAATATGGATGTTTTGGGCAATTGGTAATTGGTTGAGTTGATTGACGGGTTCTATAAAGACTCGTTGCAAGTTTTGTAAAGCTTTTCTAGCCAAATGTTTAAACACGACTTTGAATAAACATATTGCAAAGAAGTTTTATAAGGTGTTGATAATAATCTGGATTCCAAACAAACACAACTGGGTGGAGATGGTGGAATCTTTCATTATGATATTAACACATTTCGAGATCGAATGACGAAGTTCGTGATTCAAGAAGCTTTGTTTTTCGGCCACTTTGACAACCTTCGGTTGATCAACATGATTCGAGAGACGCTTCAACCTCGTTACACCCACGTAAGTCATACTACACTTAGACGTTGTTGTTTAAAATTATTGGAAAAAGCAAAAAAATGATTTAATTGTACTTTTTAAAAATTTAAATACTAGTGTGGACTTAATTAGTGATTTTTTGTTGGCTCCACATGGTTTACTAGAATTGTACTTTTATGTAACCGCTCATTTGGTAGATCTTAGTTCATGGCAAATGATAAAACATACGATTGCATTTATTTTTTTTCCTTATTAATAGCTACTTTTAACTTACAAGATATAATTTTTTAGGATGATGCTATATATACCACATCTAAACTATTTTTACTAGTTATATCCCTACTCTCAACTAGTAAATATAGTTAATTTTTGCTTTTATATTTTTTTATTTATCATATCACCCCTTCATATGTTAAACTAGTTTTTTTAAATTTTATCTATTTTATTATTAGTTTTACTCTTTAGTTTTTTGCCTATTATTATTTTTATTTATAGTGATAATGAGTTTTCAAAAATAGCCAAAAACAGAAAATAACCGAAAACCGAATCATATTCTTAATTGTAAAAATTGAATCAAATCGTAAATTTGGTTTTCCAGTAAATATTCCTTAGAAATTTAAGAATTATGGACAGATTTTCTTTCGGAATATATTAAATTGACTTCGGAAGAACATTAAATTGACAAGTAATATAGGGGGTGTGCATATTCTAACCTTTTTTTTAACCGCATTCAATAACACCTCAGACAATACAACAATGATTGAAAAATTAAAATTACAATATCAATCGTTTTTCAACGATGGATTATTCCATACTCGATATGTTCCCCATATTATAAATTTAGTAGTGCACAACAGGCTAACCGTGAAATTCGTTGAAACCTTGATTAAATATTTTAGATTTTGTTACATGACGTTTTAAAAAATACTAGAAAAAGATATCAAGATTATAAACTTTTTATGGATACACATTTTAAATTTTTAAGTCATAATTGGAATGTACCTACTCGATTGAATTCCACTTGTCACATGTTTGATTGTGTTTTAAAATAAAAAACACTCTAAAAAGCTTTTCATAATAATCTTTTGGAAAATGGTAAAGCCGACCATATTCCGGATGTGGGTTAGGAAATGTTCAACATCTCATCGATTTTGTTGGTGTTTTAAAAACCCAACTACAAAATTATCGGGGTTTATTATTCCACTAATTATTCGATGTTTTTAGAATTATATTTAATGACTTTAAATCTTAAAAAATGAACATAAAAATCAAATGCTTAAACTAATGGCAGCATCAATGATAAAAAGGTTTAAAAAATATATTTCAAAAAGCTACCACTCATTTTTACTTGAGCCACCGTGTTAAAGTGTTGCGTGGGCTCAATATTGGATAGACGAGGTAAATAACAATTTGGATTTACACGACGAAATCCCCCATTTTTCAAATGAAGCAAAAAATAGTTTTAATCTTAGTTTGAAAACAATTTATGATTTTTATTAATAAATATGAGCATAACGTAAATGTAAGCACGTCAAGGGAATTGACCTTAAGTGGTAGAAGCTCTTTTAAAGACATGGTTTTGACTATGTTAAATATTGTTCGGGATGTGATGGCTAAACAACAAAAGGGGTAAGACCCCAACAAGCGAGCTCAGCAGGTGTAGCGAAACAAATTTTATATCTACTATAACTGCCAAAGATTATCGTGAATTCGATATTTCGGTTAGGTGGAAAGGCAAGAAATGACAATTTCTTATTCTTTCAGATATGACATGTGATTTATTAATTGTTCAAACTTTTATGATAGCTTTGGAATATGTTTTTTTCTTAGTGACAGAATAATATAGTCATGGAAAACACGACTAGCTCTGGAGGAGGTGGAGATGTGCATTTGCCTAGAGGATCACTAAGATAAAAATTGTATTAGTTTCAAATAATATATTTTGTCTTTGTAATCTATTTAAAATAAATAAATAATTTTTTTTAGGTTTATTTAATATTGTTATAGTTGTTACCAACGTTCAAGTTGTCAAACAAAAAAAATTGGTATTGGACCCGAATCTATACCCGAACGGGACGATACCTAGGGTTTCATGGAGTTGGACCCGACCTGGGTTCATACCTAGTTCCAACTAAACCCGGCCTAAAGAAACTCGATTGGGCGAACCCGGTTTGGATCCGATTCCGAGTTGGGCCCAATACCCAAAACGCCCACCTCTATGTTGCGCACTAGATCTGATTGATGATTGATTAGGTACAATGTATAAGTCATTTACATCGATGGACGATGGTTTAGTGATAAAAATCAATTTTTTATAGACCACTCCGGTTTAAGTTTTGTTAGGGGTAGTTCACACGGCCCAAAATAAAGTATTTTTGTTTAGAAAAAGTTACAAGCTTACACTTCCAAAAAGAAAACTGTCACATGCTCAAACACACTGAAAATGTTGAACATTGACGATTGATTGATCACTGCGGATTTCATATGTTTCTGTGGAGATATCATCCTTTAGGTTTGATTTGATCGATTTACTAAAATGTTTTTGAAGCATCGCACATAGGCATTATCTATTTCTTTAACAACAATTCCTAGGTTTTCTAGGATAAATACATACAATCTGCCCTCTGCATGATTCGAAGTCCTAATCTTATGGTCATGGGGCAAACCACCTAACCATCAATCGCAGACACGCATTATCTAAATGATTAAAATGATAGTGGAAAATTAGGTGACAAGAGTCGGGTGATGCATCAATTTGATTGGGTAAGTTCTCTAGAATTATTTTGATTTTTGAACGTAACAATGCCTTCAACTTTTATAAACCAACAACCATCAATCTTCACAACACAAATGGAATCACATTTAACAGATAATGGATTTCAAGAATTTCTTATGACCTAGACGAGAGATTTTCGGGAAACGAATAAACCTGAATGTATAAGATATATGCTCTGTTATAAGCCTATCTTCTTGTTCCACGACATACTTTTCGAGGCCTATAGTAAACTGAAATGCAACATTTTAAGTTAGATCATAATCCCTAAATGTATATTGAGTTGATACTTTCAAGTTTCAATAGTGAAGTAATTAACATTTTAAACTCTTATGGTCATGTGGGGTTGGGTTCAATAACAAAATCATATGAAGTTAATTGGTTTCTCTTTGAAGTTAAGCGTTCATGCTCATCTAAGAGGGATTGTTAAGTTGTGGGGTAGAATAAAAGTATGTTAGATAGATGTGTGAGTTGCTTTTGAGATTAGCTATGTCTTACACAATTGACTTTTTTTCCTTTGGGGGACAACTTTACGATTGGATGACTTTCAATACCGGACCTTGACTGTCCCTAGGAACATGACACCTAATGTAAGATCTAGATTTTTGGCTTCGACTTAGAAGGTCAAACAGGCGACATTTCATCTTTTAATGCATTTCAATTTACTCGAAAATCTAAGAAGCTCATATTAATTTTGAACGTGAAATGTCACCTCTTTGACCTCCAAAGTCAAAGCACATCCTTCTCTTTTGAGAATGTAGACCGGAGGTGTAATCTGGATTTTGGGTACCGCTTTGGTATTATTTTGAGGTGGCAAAAGGAGCGACTCAAGTAACGGGGTGAAAGGGCTTCAGGTTGACTTGATTCACTTTATTCCAAAATCTACAATTTCACTTATTCATAATTAGTGTGGAAAATCAAAATTTGATTCTAAATAAAATCATAAATTCGAAACTTAATTTAAATTTTCAAAATTCAAAACATGATGTTGAATTTCGAATATGTGATTTTCAATTCAAAGTTCGAATACGAATAACTTATGTAATTTTATATTATTTTTATACGAAATTGTATTTTCATGTTACAATTTAAATTTGGTCATTTGATTGCATTAATTTCAAAAATAATAATAAAATAAATTTATATTCTTTTGTAAATTAGAATTAAATCAACTCCAAGTCGATTCGAAATTAAATCATGTATTTAAATTGAATCGAATTTTGAATTTGACATAAAGTTAACTTTTGAATTCGAATTGGTTTATTCAAATTTATTTAGAATGAATTTCAAAATTCTTAATTACTTTATTCAATAAACTCGAATTCGATATTGAAATAAATTCGATTCGATTAACACCCCTATCAGATATAGTTACAAAATTTCTATTATTTCAATAACAATATAATTATTATAGAAAAAAAATTCAAAGATTTTATACGCTGAAATACACTTAAGCAACTTTTAACCAATTTAACTCATTATCTTTTAGCATCTTCTTTAGGCTAGACCAATTTGACTTGCTAGTTGACTCGCTAGAGATTTATGCATCCTGAATCACCCCAGTAACAAATAAAAGCATCAAAATTGTCACCTATAACATAAAATTTGAAGCTTTACATTGTGCTAAATAGCATTATCAGAATATTAGTATGATTCATTATAGAATTTCCTAAGCATAACTTAAATAACATATCCAGTTGGTTGTGCCAATATTTTGGCTAACAAAGGCAATGGATTGGGCTGGTTACTACCCTCTTACTCATTTGTAATGGGTAATTAGAATTACTAAAACATAAATCATATTTTCTTTTCAAACTTTTCTTTTCTTTTTCTGCAACTTTTGTTTCTCTTTAGCGGCTATCTAATAGCCGGATGTTTTAGTTTTAGACTAATCCGAACATAAAATTATTGGCCATCTTGCCACATAGAGTTTGGACTTTGGATGTTGTTTCATTCAATTATTCTCATAGATTTGAGTTGTGTTCAATAATTCTTGTGTTTAACACTAAGAATAAATTACTTTACATCTATTCTTGGTTTAGGATAACATATGTACAATATAGACAAGCAATCAACATATCAGAGATTAGCAACTTTACTACAACGTTGTCTCCAAAACATAGAAAATTACAACCACTAATGTACTTCGGTACAGACAGTCTTGTCTAGTGTAACAGTTGATCAGCAGCTCATCAAGTTGAGTGTAGATCAGCAGTAGTCAATCAACAGCTCATCAAGTTGAATGTTGATCGGTAGTGATTCAGCACTTGGTATATTTTGACAGTTGACAGTCAGTGCTGAATCTATGAGTTTTCGGTAGCTTCATTCTCTTCATGGATCAACAAATATATATTATTCCATTGTATCAATTGCTCATAGTTTGTGATGAAACTTGAGCGGGGGCATTCAAAAATTGTCTGGTTTGGTTATAAGCTTATGGTAAATCATTATCTATCGTTGATCTTTGCTAGAAAACAATTAGATCACCTCTATGATTCATTTTTAAGCATGTTTTTAGAAAATTGAAGCTATTGGTCTTTCAAGTTGGACATACGTATCATCTAAGGAATAAAGCATCTTTTCTGGATTTCAGCTTAACACTTCTAGTTTAGGCCTTAGATTTAAATCATGATCATGACTACTTAGATAATTTATTGTCTGTAAAACAAGTTATTATTTTCAAGTTTTAAATGAAGTAGATCTTTGTGATAATCAATGATTATGATGAACCTATAAACGTTGCATCTTATGTGCAGGACCGGTGAAGGGGGTTGATACAACAGTTTCATAAGATTGGAGAGACTTAGAACACTTAACAGATCAAATAGGGAACCAGTTATATTTGAAACAATGAACACAGGTAAAGAACATACTAAGAAAAAAATAAGAAGGTTTTCAAGAATGTTGTATATTGCTCTCAAGTGTTTTACAAAGTGTTACAAGGCTTAGTCCTAAGGACTGATACCTGAGGTACTTTATACTACATTCTACAGCATGCCATACTTTAAAGGCCAACTGAAAACACTAATCTAGACAACAAGATCAATGTAAAGTCAAAAAGGCAGATTGCCTTTTTGACTAGTGACTATGACATGCCATAGCTCACATCCTTATCTAATACAAAAATGATAAAAGTTCATAAGTAGAAAGTTATAGACTCTAAGACCATAATTTACAGTTGACAAAAGTACAGACTTTGCACCAAATTGTATAAGTTGGTGAGTCTTCAGAGATGGCAGCGGAAAGTGGTTCAGCTTTTGTTAAAAGTGAGTCAGAGAAAGCATGTCTTGTCTGTCTTTGGAAGAAATCAGTTTCTTGGCTTCGAAAGACTTTGTCTTGAAGCTTTGGAAGAATTCATCTTTGGCTTCAGAAGAAATGGTCTTTTGGCTTCGAAAGATTTGATACTTAGTGAATTTCATTGAATTGTATCAAATCTTTCAAAGTAGCTTTCCTTGTACTTCACATGTGCATGTTGAGAGGTCTTTGGTTGCATCAGCCTCTAAATATACTCCTACAAACTCCCCCTAGGCTGATGCTACCAAAACTAAAGAATAACCTTGAGTCTTGATCTTCATCTGTTGACAGTCCTCATCAGAATCAAGATCATTCCCTTCATCAACAATTGGTCATGATTCCTCAGACTCTTAAAGTATTTTCTCATGTTATAAAGATCATACAGAGGGAGGTCAAGTATGTTTTTTCAAAAGTACACATCTTAACCCCCTTGATCTCTAGTAACATACCATCTGTCTGGGTTTATAGCAAATGCTCAAGACAGGATGGGTCTTTCAGCAGCAAGAGGCTCTACTTGGATTGGAGTTGGATGAGCAGCCTCTTCTTGATCACTCTTAGGATGTTCTGACCCATCCTGAGGTGCAAAAGTGGATGCCTTGGACTTCTTCTTCTTTTTGTCCCTTCTGATGGCCATTCTCTTCCTCTTTCTGTATTTTAATTGAGGAGGTTGGTTTTGAGTACCAGATGTTTCTTGTTTGTCCTTCTCAGTTGGGTCCTTGTCCTTCATAGGTTTAGAAGGAGAAGGATCAGGACCCTACTGTGGGTTAGAAGATTAAGCTGGTTGAGATGCAGCACTAGGTCCAGGTTGTGTTATCTCTTGGGATTCAACCTTGACCTCAACTTTAGGTGCAGTCTAACTTGGTGGAGAATGCAAGTCTACCAGCTCACCCTTCTTAGTCTTCTGCTTGATCACTCTAATGTGCTCATCCATAGTGGATAGAGACATTAGACCAAGTCTCCTTCCAGAGAACCCATACAGCTTCAAGAACCTCACTATTTTTAGTCTGTCAGTAGACTTCTTTTGATTGGCTCAAATGGTGGCTCTTGACTTTGCAGCCTCTTCCCTCATCTTCCTCTTAACAACTTTTTGTTCTTTCAATACTTCTTGCTCAAGCTGCTTGAGGTACTCAAACTCAATGTATTCATAAGATAAGGGAAGTAAGTTTGTTGCCTGATAGAGGCCTGTGGCACTCAGCTAGGTTATCATGTTCTGTCTGTTTTGTTCCCTACCTGTAGGAACCTCTGAGGTTAAGAGGCTGATGCAACCAAAACAACCAAGTCTTCCAACATGCACTTCGGAACAAAGGTGAACTAGCTTCGGAAGTTTTACACACTCAAGAAATATGCTAAGTGTAAAATCTTCCCAAGCCGAAGTTCAGAAGAAACTGCTGCGGAAGCTTTACACAACTTGGAAACTATTCCAAGTGTAAAGTCTTCTGAAAGCCAAAGACTCATCTCTTCCGAAGGTAAAAGATAAAGTCTTCCGAAGCTCTCAAGACAAAGTCTTCCGAAGCTGTTTAAAGTCAAGACTGATTTTCCTCTGAAGAGAGAGAAAAGATACCTTTTCCATCAACTTTATCATAAGGTAACCTACTCTCCGCTGCATGCTCTAGTAGTTCACCTGCTATCACTAGTTGGTGAAACTTCCATACTTTATGATAAAGTAGATAAGGTCTTCGCCTGCAATTTTCTGTTTTTGTTCCTTCTTGGCTTTTTGTAATAGGAAAGTCAGTGAGCTGTGGCTTGTCATAGTCACTAGTCAAAAGACAATCTGCCTTTTGACTTTAGGCTGATCTTGTTGTCTAGATTAGTCACTTCCAACTGTCTTTTTGCAAATTGACGGTTGCAGGATATAGTATAAGTAGTCTCCGGTTCTTGTATTTAAAACATACTTGTATAACACTTGTAATAGAACTAGAGAAACAATATACAACTTCCTTGAAAACTTTATCTTGTGCACTTGTTCTTGTTTTACTTGTGTTTATCTTGTATCTTTAGTAAAGGTTCACAGTTCCCTATTTGAATTGTTAAGTGATCTTAAGATCCTCCTAAGTGTGTTAACTAAGTGCAAGCTTAAGTAAGTACCTTTTAAACGGTCCTGCATTTGGTATCAGAGCATTCCAGGCTGTTGTTTGTAAGATCTCACCATCTTCAAATCCTCTTAGTTACACACATCACTTAACTCTTCAAATGGCAGCTATCTCCAAAGCTTATATGGAAACTGGAACTATGACAAAGTCCCCACTGATCACTCCTGAGGATTTTGACACTTGGTGTCAAAGAATGGAAGGCTTTATAAAGTCTCAAGATTCCAGGATGTGGGAGTCTATTGTCCATGGACCTCATGTACCATGCACCTCTTCAGCTGCTGCTGGTGGTGGCATGATACCAGAGGAGAGGGCTGACTTTTCTGATGAAGATTGGAAAAGAATTGATATTGATCAGAAAGCCATGACAGCCCTCCAAACTGCTCTTCCAAACTCCATCTACAGAGGTTTTAAGAAGTGCAAGACCGCCAAACAGCTATGGGATGCACTGAAACTTATGTATGAGGGTTCAAATGAAGCCAAGGAGAACAAGAAGGATCTCCTGAAGCAGCAGTTTGAAAATTTCACCTTCAAAACAGGTGAAACCATGACTCAATAATACTTCAGGTATGTTGAGATTATGGATACTCTGGCTGATGTTGGGGTGACCATTGAGAACAAGGATATTGTAAGGAAGTTCATGTCCTCTCTTCCAAGACAATGGACATACTATTGTGTGGTCATTAAGAGGACTGAAAACCTCAAGACCCTCACTCTCACTGAGCTGCATGGGATACTCAGTGGATACCAGATGGAGATGAACATGCAAAATTCATCTGGTAACTCCAACACTCACCAGAGTTCAGCCCTTCATGTGGTTGAGAGGGATAGCAGAGAACCATAGCATCATCTCATCTGCTACCCTGAGACTTCACAAAAGGGTCCTCTCATTACCTTCCCAGAAACACCCAGAAACACCCAGAGAGAGCTACATCCAAGGAAGTCCCTTCCAAGAGACAAGCTCCTCTCAAGCTTTTGTTTCCACTGATGAAAGTTCAGGAAACTTTCTCTTCACTCTTGAAGACCTGGACTGTATCCATCCAGATGATCTGGAATATATGGAGATAGTCCAGCAGATGGATCTTCTCGCTCACAGAGCCCAGAAGTTCTACAAGAGGACTGGAAGAAGGTTTTCTAGCAATGCTGCCAGTGGCAAGTTTGGACTGGACAAGGGCAAAGCCAAGTGTTACAATTGTAACCAGATGGGACACTTTGCTAGAGAATGCAAGGCACCCAAATCAAATGGTGGCCAAGCTTCATCCAGGCCAAACTACACTGAAGGAGGGCACCAGAATGAGAAGCCAAGACAACAAGCTGTAGTTGCTGTTGAAGAAGGAGGCTTTGACTGGAGCTTTCAAGCTGAAGTTGCATCTCCAAACCAAGCACTCATGGCTGATCATGATGAAGCTAAGGTACTTGAACATCTTTGCTCTCCTGAATGTATTGCTAAAGGTAACAGATACAGGTCCTACAACTTGGAAATGAGATCTGATATTGAGTCTTTAAATATTTTAAAAGCTGATTTTAAAAGAGCTGAAAATGACTATAAACTTAAAATAGAAGATCTAGAGAAAACAGTTTCAACACTTAAACATGAGCAAACAAATTACAGGACTCAAATTAAGAGTCTCATTACCAAGTTGACTGAATGCCAGGCTGAGCTTGTGATCAGCAAAGCCAGGGTAGAAAAATGTGTTCTTGAAGAAAAAACCTTCAAGAACATGATATCCTTATCTCTGCATGCAAAAGTGTGTTATCAGTACAAGCAGGGACTGGGATCTAGTGAGATAGCTCCTCCACACTCTCTACTATCTGTTAGATCTCTAAGGTGTGGAACTGGTCAAGATGAGCTGCCATCCATAGACCTAAGTGATGAAGAGGATGAAGAGGAGAAGGTGAGGGATGACTCTATGATGAGTAAAGAGAGTCAATCCAAAAAGGGTCACCATGATCCTAAGGAGGAAAAAGAAGCTGGTTTGAGCAAAACCAAGAGAAAGAACTTGATCAGAAGAGCAAAGAGAAGATCTAGAAAAGCTCAAGAGATCAAGACCACCTTTGATCCCAGACAGAAACAAGTATTTATCTCTGTAGGGTTCAAGGTGATGAAAGCTGAAGATCTTGTCAAGAATTCTAGTACCAAGAGTTCTACTTCAGCTTCAACTCACTCCAGTAACAACAAGAAGACTGATCAGCTGTGTGTCACTGCTACACAGTCTGAACCATCCATTTCAAAGAGCAAGCTTCACCCTAAGAAGCCTGCTGCATCATCTGAAAAGATGAAAAAGGAAAAGGAAAGTGTTCAAGCTCAGTCTTCTTTGGAAAAGAAGGCTCTCAGAAGGAAAGATTTAGATTGTGTTATGTGTGGTAGTACCTCACATCTGGCTAAGGATTGTCAATACAATCCAAAGGGTACTATCCACATGATCAAGAAGAAAACTTCTGAGAGGAAGAAGAAACAAACAGCTTTGGAAGGAAATCTGTTTCCTTCGGAAGATCCAAAATAAAGAAGAAGGCAAGTAGAAAATTCCTTCGGAAGAAAAATTGGTCTCGGAAGAAAGGAATGCTTTCGAAGCACTGAAGCTTGTGGCAGTGAAAGCAAGATCTTCCGAAGGCACAGTCATCAAATCTTCCGAAGTCATCAAAACTTCCGAAGTCTTGAAGGTCAAGCCAAATCTTCCAAAGGTGGTGTGGAAGATGAAGGAAGACCATATGGTTGAAAGTTCATCATCAGAAACAGCAAATGATCCCCAAAGCCTGAACATAGGATCAATTACTATTTCATTGCCTTTAGCTCATTCTAATAAGCCCAAGACCAATGAGGCTTGGGTTTCCAAATGTAACTAAATCATCTCTTTTGTGCAGGGACAACAAAGGCAAAAAGAAATGTGTGGATCATTGATAGTGGCTGCTCCAGGCACATGACAGGCAATGAGTCCCTACTTCAAAACTTTAAAAGAATTGATGGAGGACCAGTTGCTTTTGGAGGAGATGCAGGAGGTTACATTACTGGTAGGGGAATGGTCTCAAATGGTAAGCTTAGCATTGAGAAGGTAAACTTTGTCAAGGAGCTTGGATACAATCTTTTGAGTGTGTCCCAATTTTGTGACCAAAAACATCACATGCTCTTTACTAAGCATGAGTGCATTGTTCTCAAGCCCGGGGTCGACATTCGTCAAGAGCATATTTTGCTCAGAGCCCCCAGGAAAGGGAACATGTACAAGATGGACTTGCAGGAAACATCTCCCTCTGGAAAGATTTCTTGCTTTCTATCTAAAGCAAATAGTGATGAGTCTTTTCTTTGGCATAAAAAATATGCCATGTAAACTTTAAGAACATGAATAAGCTGATTAAGAATGATTTGGTATCTGGAATGCCAAAGAAAGAGTTTACAAGTGATGACCACTGTGTTGCATGCCTAAAGGGAAAGCAACATAAAGTGTCTCACAAGCCAAAGGAAATGAACTCTATCACTACTCCCCTACACTTGTTATATGGATCTATTTGGCCCCACCAGTGTAATAAGTTTAGGAAGGACCTCATACTGTTTGGTGATCACAGATGACTTCACAAGATTTACTTGGGTGTTTTTCCTTAGAACTAAGGATGAAACCCCTGAAATCTTGAAGAATTTCATACTGAAAATTGAGAATCAATCTGATTACAAGGTCAAAATCATAAGCTGTGATCAAGGAACCGAATTTAAAAACCAAATCCTTGATACATTTTGTGATGAAAAGGGTATTTCAAGACAATATAGTGCTCCCTGGACTCCTCAGCAAAATGGTGTTGCTGAAAGGAGAAACAGGACACTTATTAAAGCTGCAAGAACTATGTTGTCTGACTCTAAGCTACCCATCACCTTCTAGGCAGAGGCTGTCAACACAGCCTGCTATGTACAGAACAAAGTTTTAATAGTTAAGACACATGGTAAGACTCCTTATGAACTGTGGCACAAAAGGAGACAATTCATTGGGTTTCTCAAAACATTTGGATGTCCTTACACCATCTTGAATACCAAAGATCAAATAGCTAAGTTTGCTGAGAAATCAGATGATGGACACTCTGTTGGATACTCTTCTCAAGCTAAGGCTTATAGAGTATACAATCTCAGAACTAGAATCATTGAGGAGTCAGCCAATGTGACTTTCAATGAACACACACCCAGTGTGAAAGGTTCTGGTCCGGATTGGCTATTTGATCTTGATTTAGTTAACAACTGTTTTAACAAATCTTGTGAGAATGTTTCAGGATCTATGGATAACAGGTCAACAGAAGATCCTGACCCAAGATTTGAGCTGAGAAGACCAAACAAGAAGACTATTTCAACTCCAGTGGTGACTAACCCTATAATTGAAGCTCCCATCAGTACTAGCATGACAAATACTGCTGATTCAAATGAATTGCCTTCAAATTCCAGTTCAGAGGCTCAGAATTCAGGAGAAGGAACTTCAAATGCAGGAGGAGGAACTGGAGGTGGTGACAGTGATCAAGAATTTCTTGATGCTGAAAACCACTCCATTGAAGACAACATGAATGATGTCACACACTTATTGGATCAAGTCTCTCTTGATAAGTGTGCTGATGTGGTGGGAGACACCTCATTGCCAGATCAGAATTTCTCAAATTTAGATCTGTCCAATCAACTTACTATGATCCCTCAACTCAGGATCCACAAGTCATATCCCACCACAAACATCATTGGAAATGTTGACTCAGGGATGAGAACAAGAGGACAAACTCATGACAGCCATGTTTGTCTGCATTCTTGTTTCTTATCCCTAATTGAGCCTAAGAAAGTTGATGAGGCTTTAAAGGATGGAAGCTGGATTGAAGCAATGCAAGATGAGCTGCTTCAAATCAGAAGACAAAAGGTTTGGAACTTATGTCCTCTTCCTCAAGGGAAGAGTGTCATAGGAACCAAATGGGTATTCAGGAACAAGAAAGATGATAGAGGGATCATCATCAAGAACAAGGCTAGACTGGTTGTCCAAGGATACACACAAGAAGATGGAATTGATTATACTAATGTCTTTGATCCTGTAGCAAGACTTGAATCTGTAAGGATATTCCTAGCTTATGCTGCATCCAAGGATTTCAAGGTCTACCAGCTTGATGTGAAGTGTGCCTTTCTTTATGGGGTGATTGATGAAGAAGTTTATATTAAACAACCACCTGTCTTTGCAGACCCAGATCATCCTGATTATGTCTGCAAGCTTGATAAAGCTCTTTATGGACTGCATCAAGCTCCAAGAAAGTGGTATGAGACACTATCAACATACCTCTGTCAACATAGATACAAAAGAGGTACTATTGATGGGACTCTCTTCATCAAAGAAACAGGAAATGACACATTGCTAGTTCAGATATATATGGATGACATCATCTTTGGTTTAACTAATCCAAAGCTCTTCAAAGACTTTGAGATGCTGATGAATAATAGATTTGAAATGAGTGCCATGGGGGAACTCAATTTCTTTCTAGGAATTCAAGTGAAGCAGGTTGAAGATAGCATCTTCATCAGTCAGTCAAAGTATGTGCAGGACATACTTACAAGGTTCAAGATGACTGAGTGTAAGGTTGCAAAGACACCCATAGCCAGAAACCACTCCCTTGGTCCTGATCTTGAGGGGGAGTGTGTTGATGAACATTTCTATAGGGCTATGATTGGGTCACTTATGTATCTTACTGCTAGCAGGCCTGATATCATGTTTGCCACATGCATATGTGCAAGATATCAAGCCAACCCCAAGATGTCACACCTAATCACTGTCAAAAGGATCCTTAAATATCTCAAAGGTGCTCCAAATCTAGGCCTTTAGTATCCAAAGAATTCAGACTTCAATATGTATGCCTATACAGATAGTGATTATGGTGGCTGCAACATGACTGCAAAGTCCACATCTGGGGGGTGTCAGTTTCTGGGTGGAAGGATAGTCTCTTGGCAATGCAAGAAGCAATCCTGTGTGTCTGCATCAACTGCTGAAGCTGAATACATTGCTGCTGCCAATTGCTGTGCTCAAGTGCTTTAGATTCAGAATCAGATGCTAGACTATGGGTTCAATTTCAAAGAGACTCCCATCCATATAGACAACAATAGTGCCATCTCTATTACAGAGAATCCTGTGCAGCACTCAAGGACTAAACACATCAACATCAGGTATCATCTGATTAGGGATAATTTTGAAAAAGGGATTGATAAAACTGATCAAAGTTAACACAAATGAACAATATGCCAATCTGTTCACAAAAACTTTTGATGAGCAGAGATTTAAATATCTTGTATCAGCTATTGGGATGATTAACTTTGAGTAAATTTTTCTTAATAACTTAATCAATATTATTTCTTAAAACTGTGTGTTCTAGGTTGTCTATTAGATCACTTCATAAGCCCAGTTCTCTTTGGAAGAAAAACAAACTTTTAGAATGATATCTCTTAGAATGATGAAAATTTACCTTCGGAAGAAGCAAAATTTGCGTTCGGAAGAAATGTATGTCTAAATCGTTTAAACAGCTTATCTGAGATTTACCTTCTGAAGAAATTATTGAAGTATCTTCCGAAGCTTAAATTTTGGTATAAGTACTTGAATGCTTGTTAGGAACAAATTTCTTCCGAAAGCAATTTAGTCTCGGAAGACTCATTTATTTCTTCCGAAGCCAAAATTTTCAAAACTCTTTGAAATATCTTCCGAAGCAAAATTACTTTCGGAAACTTTGATTGCACTGCTTCCGAAACCAAAATTGTCTTCGAAAGCTTTTTCTACTTCCAAGAAAAACTAACTTTTTGGGCTCCTTTTTCAGAAGTAGGACCCACTTGCGGATTTCAAAGTTTATCTTTTTGTCATAACTTTGTCTCAAATCTAGAGTATATCTTTCCAAACAGTTCTATTTCATCTCACTTCTCTCATTGTTTCTTAACCTAAAATTACCCCTAAATTTCATCTTTTTCTTCCTTCCTCACTATAAAGCTTCTTCAAATGGCCAATCTTGATCATTGTAACGACCCTGATCTTACCATGCACCTACACAGGCAACACAATCAAGTTGATCTGTTAAACTCTGAGAAGGATCCAAGCTTCTTAGACGTGTGTAGGTATCTTTCTTTGTCTCACTACTTCACCTCCCTTACAGTCGATCCTCCTTTTATGAGGATCAGTTGCTTGAGTTCTGGCGGACCTGTCAAGAGGTCACCTTAGATGGAGAGAAGGCACTGTTTGCCACAGTGCAGGGGAGGACACTGTTCATCATTCCAGCCATCATTAACACCCATCTACAGCTGGATGATGAAGAAGGTGAAATGTCCTTCCCAAAAGCTGCTATCAACCATTCCTTTGAGCAGATGGGATATGAAGGCGACTTCACAGTCAAGACCTGCAGGAAGGGTAAGGTCTCTTACCAGTGGAGGTATCTCCTCCATGTAGTCATCCACAGCTTGTCCAACAAACATGGAGGATGGGACAAGATTCCAGAAGACGTCTCCTTCATTGTCCATGGGATGGTTCAAGGGGTCAAATTCAGGTACTCTCAGTTTGTTTTTACAAATTTACTTGCGAATTTAGACTCCCTAGAATATTACATGTTCCCCCAGTATGTTCAACACATTCTTAACTGTGAAATGGGACCCCAGTTGAGGGGAACAGGTAATGTTCTTAAATTTGCACATATGAGGCCCGACATTTTCAAGATTTTGAAAAAGCCAACTGTTGGGTTCTCAGGGGTATAAACAGCCCTTGTCCTAAAAATGTTTGAGCTCATTGCTCAGGGTGACATCCTAGCAGCCCCAGCTAGTGATGAACCAACACCCTCCACCTCTCAACCACCATTAAGGTCAACTATTACCCTCACCTACACTAGAAAATCCAAACAAACCCCTACACTAGCTATTGAGCATGTGCAGGCCCCCATATCACAACCCATATAGGAGGAAGTGGACACTGGAGCTCCCACTTCCCCTGAGGAGCAAACCACTCCTATTCTTGATACAATCAGTGCTGAGGTTCCTCATGCTCAGCCTGATGAGCTCACCACTCCACAAACAGCCTTAAGCCATCACTCTGAGTCTCAACACTCTAGTGATCAACCTTCAGGGGAAAGCTATCATCCTCAGCTTCTTGATCTCAACCAACCCATTCCCAGCCTTGACTTCTATTCTGATGAAGATTTGGGTTTCAATGAGTATCATGACTCTCCCCTTTCTACCCACACTCAAGGGGAGACGAGTACTCCTGCTTCACCCATGTTTCGCCCACATCAGACACCCCAAACTGAGGTGGATCTTCCTGTGACTGTCCAGGAGATCCATGTGGAAGAGGCTCTCACTGTTGCTAGTGATTACATCCTTAAGTCCTCAACCATGACAACCCAGCCTCTTGACACTGTCATTAGGCAGGGGAAATCTAGCAGCCAAGAACCCCATGCTGGTGGTGAAGGAGCAGACCTCGGTTCACCTCCTTCATGCCCCAATAATTCTTCAACTGAAGATGGGGGGAGTCTGAAACTCAGGGTGTACCAACTCGAAGACATCTGCACCCAACTGGTTTCACAGATAGCTCACCATGAATCACAGGTGACTATCTTGCAAAGGAGGGTCCATGACCAGTAACTTGAGATCATCGATCTCAAGGGCCAGTTAGCCGAGAGACCTATAGGACAAACTCATCCAGGTCCATAAGAACCTGTGGATGTTATGGATCACTTCTCCAGCTCACCTATGCATGAGGGTGATGATACCAAAAAAGGGGAGGAAGTTCTGACAGCCACAGAACCTGGGAGTTCTTCCTCAAGTATGGACATACAGGACTCACCATCCTATCTTGCAATTGTCCATGCTTAGCAACCTCCTCTAGACAGTGATCTGGAATTGCTCATTCAATAACTGTTTGAGGAGGGAGTACCAAGAGCAATGTCTGCCCTATCTGAGAACCCAATCTGGGGTTGGGGGTATGACAATGATAGGAAAGCTCTTATAGTCTCTAGAGCTCAGGGTCAACAAGAAATTCTCAACATCTCTACCTTGAGTTTCTAAGAGAGTATAAACTTGGTAGATCTGGCACTTGTCAACCCAAGAAATAACAGACAAGCTGTTAGATTAGCCAATCAAATTCAAGACTGGGTGCTGGCAGAATTCAAAAGGAGAACTGCATTATATAGACAGAGGCTAGCAGTTGAAGCCTTTGGTCAAGTGGATGATGAGGTAGACCCCAAGATTAGCTTTGAAGGGAAAGCCTTGATTGAAGGCCTAGATTCTAAGACTGTAAACCTTGAGATAACATCTCCTCCAGCACCCCATACCCTCAATGAGGCACCAGCTGGTGATAGTGCTTCACAACCTCTCTCTGGCCAGAGCTTGACTGCTGAATCAAGCAATGAAGGCCAAACCTCTCCTCAGGCTGAGTCATCAAGATCAGCACTTGACAAAGGCAAAAGAAAACTAACTGCTGAGGAGATTAAAGAAGAGAAAAGAGAGAGGAAGAGGAAGCTGAGGGGAGAGAGTTCAAGTGGTTCCCCAGGGTTCATGCAAGCTACAATTCTGACTGCCCATGTTCCAAACACCCAAGAAGATGAGTTAAGGGCAGCCAGACTCAACTATCTAGGGACCAGAAACTACAACATAGATGAACTCATCTCTCTCCCCTTAGAGGAATTAAATGAACTGGCTGACATTGAGTACTCAAAGGAGAGGAAGGAAGCTGAGGATGCAGCCTTGACCCTCAAGCATAAAGAGGAAATGAGAAGAAAAAGAATATACAAAAACATTCTTGTCCTCTCCCCAGTTCAAGAAAGCCCTGAGTCAGAGGCTTTGGCTGCTGAACAACCTCAGGTAGTTGATGAAGAAGAAAAAGTAAAGATAATCAACTACCTGAGTGCCATAGGTCTCTATCAGGCACCTGCACTTCTTCCCTTGCCATATGACTATATATTGTTTGAATACAACAAGCAGCTGGAAGAGCAAGCCAAAAGAGAAAGGCAAGCTGCTAGGAAGAGGCAAAGGGAAGAAGCTGCCAAATCAAGAGCCATCATCCAGAAAAGTCAGAAAAAGTTAGCAAATAGGCAGAGGATGATGAGCTTCTTGAAGCTGTATGGGTTCTCCGGAAGGAGGCTTGGTCCCATGTCTCTATCCACCATGGATGAGCACATAAGGGTGATCAAGCAGAAGATTAAAAGGGGAGAGCTTGTGGATCGTCATTCACCATCAAGCCAAGCTCAACCTGAAGTTGAGGTAAAGGTTGAACCTACAGAGACAACACAACCTGCACCTGAAGCTACACAACAGCCAACTTCATCTTCTAACCCACAACAGGGTTCTCCTCCCTCTCCTTCTGAAACTGGGAGAGAGGATATCCCAATTGAGAGGGAATCTATTGAAGAACCTGGTACTGAAGACCAACCCTCTCAGTTAAAATCATCAGGGAGGAAAAAGAGGATGGCCAGAAGAAGATCCTCAACAAAGAAGAAAAGAAGAAAGGCATCCTCCTCCCAACCTCAAGATAAGTCAGAACATCCTGAGGAAGTGTATGAAGAGGGCTCTCAACCAACTCCTATCATAGTAGAGCCTCTCTCTATTAGAAGACAAATTCTATCATGGACATTTGCTGAAGATCCTGATAGATGGTATGTCACTTGAGATCAGGGAGAACAACATGTCTACTTCATAAGTGACATGCTTGAACTCCCTCTGTATGATCTCTATGACATGAGAATGTACTTCATAAGTCTAAAGAATCCAGATCTGCTGATGAAGAGAGGAGTTTTGAAGATCCTCATGTGGACTATTCCAGTCTGAAGAACCTCTCTGTTTTGGTAGCATCAGCCTAGGGGGAGTTTGTAAGAACCTCTGAGGTTAAGAGGCTGATGCAACCAAAACAACCAAGTCTTCCAACATGCACTTCGAAACAAAGGTGAACTAGCTTCGAAAGTTTTACACACTCAAGAAATATGCTAAGTGTAAAATCTTCCGAAGCCAAAGTTCAGAAGAAACTGCTGCGGAAGCTTTACACAACTTGGAAAATATTCCAAGTGTAAAGTCTTCCAAAGCCAAAGACTCAACTCTTCCGAAGGTAAAAGATGAAGTCTTCCAAAGCTCTCAAGACAAAGTCTTCCGAAGCTTTTTATAGACAAGACTGATTTTCCTCTGAAGAGAGAGAAAAGATACCTTTTCCATCAACTTTTTCATAAAGTAACCTACTCTCCGCTGCATGCTCTGGTAGTTCACCTGCTATCACTAGTTGGTGTAACTTCCAAACTTTATGATAAAGTAGATAAGGTCTTCACCTGCAAGTTTCTGTTTTTGTTCCTTCTTGGCTTTTTGTAATAGGAAAGTCAGTGAGCTATGGCTTGTCATAGTCACTAGTCAAAAGGCAATCTGCCTTTTGACTTTAGGCTGATCTTGTTGTCTAGATTAGTCACTTCCAACTGTCTTTTTGCAAATTGACGGTTGTAGGATGTAGTATAAGTAGTCTCCGGTTCTTGTATTTAAAACATACTTGTATAACACTTGTAATTGAACTAGAGAAGCAATATACAACTTCCTTGAAAACTTTATCATGTGCTCGTGTTCTTGTTTTACTTGTGTTTATCTTGTATCTTCAGTAAAGGTTCACAGTTCCCTATTTGAATTGTTAAGTGATGTTAAGATCCTCCTAAGTGTGTTAACTAAGTGCAAGCTTAAGTACCCTTTAATGGTCCTGCACTACCTACCTGAGCTTCTTGTTTTGCTACCACAGCCTCTACCTCAGGGCTTTCTTGAACTACAGAGAGGGTAGGAGCTTTGTAAATTTTCTTCCTTTTTCTTTCTTCTTTAATTTTGAGGAGCAACTCTCCAGCCTCAGCTTCCTTCCTCTGTTTTTACACTTCAGTGTCAGCGAGTTCATTGAGTTCTTCCAGGGGTAGAGAGATTATTTCATCAATGTTGTAGTTCCTTAACCCCAGATAATTCAATCTGGCTACCTGTAACTCATCCTCTTATGTGTTTGGCCTGGGGAAACTCTGATTGCAGCTTGTATAAAGCTTGGGGTCTCTCTTGTTCTCTCTCCCCTTACCTTCCTCTTCCTCTCCCTTTTCTCCTCCTCAATCTCCTCAGAGGGCATAATCCTCTTCCCTTTGTCAATTATTGGCCTGTATGACATAGGGTGGAGAGATCTTTGGCCTTCATCACTTGGTATAGAACTTGAGCTCTAGCCGGGGAGAGGTTATGAGAGACCTTCACCAGCTGGTACCTCACTGAGGGTACTGGGTGCTGAAGCGGTTCCTGTCTAAAGGTCCACAGGTTCAACTGTTGGGCCTTCAACTGAGGTTTCCCCTTGGAAGCTAATCTTAGGGTTTGCCTGCTAGCCTCTGTCTATATAAATAGAGCCTTCTTCTGAACTCTTTAAGCACCTTTTGATGAATCCTCTTAGCTAAACTGTCAGCTTGCCTGTTTTGACTTAGGTTGGCAAGTGGCAGATCAACTAGAGGAAAGCTCTCATAGTATCTCAGGGTTTGAAAGTTAAAGAATTCTTGTTGCCCTTGAGATCTAAAGAGTACCAAGGCTCTTCTATCAGCATCATACCTCCATCCTATTATTAGGTTCTTAATAGGATAGGATGGGGTAGATATAGCCCTTGGAATTCCCTCCTCAGATAAGCTTTGGATATGGTAATCCACATCAATATGGACCTGAGGAGGTTGTTGAGTATGGACAACTTCAAGTGAGGATGGTAAGGCCTCTATGTCCATACTTTAGGCAAAAATCCCAGGTTCTGTGATTGTAGGTAGGACTTTCTCCCCCTTTTTGGTAGCATCAGCCTCTTGCATAAGGGAGCTAAGGGTTAGGTCCACCACATCCATAGGTTCTTATGGACCTGGTTTAGTTTACCTAGAAGGTCTCTCAGCTAACTGGCCCTTGAGATCGGTGATCTTAAGTTGCTAATCACTAACCTGCCTTTGTAAGGTAGCGTCCTGAGATTCCAGGTGTCTTAAATTTAAAACTAAATAGGTGCATGTTTTGGTCAGTTGTTGCACCTTTAGTTGTAGACTCCCCTCATCTTCATCAGAAGAATCATAAGGGGATGAGAGAATAGGACCAAAGTCTTCTTTCTCATCACCAGCTTATGGTTCTTGACTGCTGGATTTCCCCTGCTCCATGATAGCTTCAAGAGAAGTCTCAAGGGGTTGGGTTGCCATGGTTGACGTCTTAATAATGTAGTCACTTACAAAAGTGAGAGCCTCTTTCATATGGACTTCCTGAACATGTTCA
Source organism: Flaveria sonorensis (assembly GCA_025506505.1). NCBI lineage: Eukaryota > Viridiplantae > Streptophyta > Magnoliopsida > Asterales > Asteraceae > Flaveria > Flaveria sonorensis. Next base: position 41,171,208 of record CM046430.1, on the reverse strand, counting down.
GGGAAGTCCACCTCCGTAAGGGGTGGATGATGTGGGCTAGATATGGGTGTTGCAGGAGTACTCATTTCTCCTTAAGCAGGGGAGAAGAAGAGAGACTCATGGTACTCACTGAAACCCATCCTCATCATTATAGAATTGAAGGTCAGGGATGGGTTGGTTTAAGTAACGGATGGGGATATTAGCTGTCCCCTGAAGGCTGATCACTTGAGTTTTAAGACTCAGAGTGAAGGCTTGAGGCTTGGGCAATAAGCTCATCAGGCTGAACATAAGGAACCTCAGCACTGATCAAAGAAAGAATATGAGTGGTTTGCTCCTTAGGAGAAGTGGGAGCTCTTGGTTCCACTTCCTCCTGCATGGGTGATTGTATTGGGACCTGCTCAATCTGAATAGACTGAGCAGGGGTTTGTTTGGATTTTCTGGTGTAGGTGATGGTTATTTGAGGCTGTTTAGGTGGTGCAGATGTAAAATGTGTGCATTCAACATTTGGTGCTGTCAAGTTGTCACTTTGAGCAATAAGCTCTAACATTTTTGGGACCAGTGATGTTTCTACCACTGAGAAGCCAACAGTGGTCTTTCTCATGATTTTGAAGATGTCGGGCTTCATTTGTCCTAATTCAAGAGTAGTGCCTGTTCCCTATAACTGTGAGCCCAGTTCACAGTTAAGAATGTGCTAGACATATCTAGGGAACATGTAGTACTCTAATGAGTCCAAGTTTGCAAGTAAGTTTATGTAGACAAACTAAGAGTACTTAAACTTGACCCATTGAACCATTCCATGGACTATATATGATAAGTCCTCAGGAATCTGGTCCCATCCTCCATGTTTATTGGATAAAGAGTGAATAAAAACATGAAGGAGGTACTTCCGCTGGTAAGAGACCTTACCCTTCCTGAAGGTTCTGATAGAGTAGTCTCCTTCATAGCCCACCTTCCATAATGAGTCATTTACAGTAGATTTGGGGAAAGACAGCTTGCCTTCTTCATCATCTAGTTGTAGATAAGTGTTGATTGTGGCTGAAGTGATGAAAACTGACTTCCCAGCACTGTGGCAGATAGTGCCTTCTCACAGTCCAAGATCACCTCTTGGCAGGTCCTTTAAAACTCCAGCAAGTGTTCGTCATATAGTGGAGGGTCGATGGTTAAGGCGGAGAGGTAGTTGCATTGAGCAAGGAAACAGCAGACATCTGAGAAACCTGGATCTTTCTTAGATGATAATAGAGCAACTTGATTATCTTGCCTGTGAAGATGCATGAAATAATTGGGTTGGTTTCGGGGTTTAGGGTTGGCCATTTGAGAAATCTTTGGTATGAAGAAAGAAAAAAACAAAGAGGTTTTGTGGGTGAATTTAGGGTTAGAACTTTTGCAGATGAATAGGAAGAAGAAAGAGGGGGAACCTTTGTACAAATATTTATATGGTTGGATTTAAGACAAATTTAATACAAAATGATAAACTTTAAAATCTGAATGTCAGTACCACCTTTAAAAAAGTGCCCAAAAAGGTAGTTATCTTGGAAGTAGAAAATCTTCCGAAGTTAATTTGTCTTCAGAAGTTTTGAGAAAACTTCCGAAGCCAATTTGACTTCAGAAGATATTCCTTAGCTTTATAAGAAGTGCTTCGGAAAAAAATACTTAGAGTATTTTGCTTCCGAGACATATTTAGTTTTGAAAGATATTAAACTTCAGAAGTTTTATTCAAAGAACAAGTAAAGCTTCCGAGACTTAATTGCTTTCGGAAAAAAATTGTCCTTCAAAACATATAAGTACTTAGAAGCATATTTAAGCTTCAGAAGATAAATCAAAATTCTTTCGAATGTAAATTTCTTAGTAAGTAGTTATTAGTTTTGAAAATATAATTTTCTTTCGAAGTCAAGTTAATGTATTTTGAAAGAAAATATATCTGAATTTCTCAAAATTCTAAGGAATATCATTTTAAAATTTTTTCTTCCAAGGTAAACAGGCCTTATATGAGTGATGATATAGATAACTTAAGACACACATATTTGGAAAATAATCTTAAAATTAATTTAAGAAAATCTATTCAAAATTAATCATCCCAATAGCTGATACAAGATAGTTAAATCTTTGTTCATCAAAAGCTTTTATGAACAGATCAAGATATTATTCATTTGTGTTAACTTTGACTAGTTTTATCAATCTTTTTTCAAAATGATCTCTTATCAAATGATACATGATATTGATGTGCTTTGTCTTTGAGTGCTGCATAGGATTCTCTATGATAGAGATAGCACTGTTGTTGTCTATATGGATGGGAGTCTCCTTGAAGTTGAATCCATAATCCAGCATTTGATTCTTAATCCTAAGCACTTGAGTACAACAGCTTACAACAGCAATGTATTCAGCTTCAGTAGTTGATGCAGGCATATAGGATTGTTTCTAGCACTGCCATGAGACTATCCTTCCACCAAAGAATTGACATTCCCTTGATGTAGATTTTGCAGTCATGTTGCAGCCACTATAGTCACTATCTGTATAAGCATACAGATTGAAGTCATTATTCTTTGGATACCAAAGGCCCAATTTTGGAGCACCTAACAATCCTCTTGACAATAACCAGGTGTGATATCTTGGGGTTGGCTTGATATCATGCTCATATGCATATGGCAAACATGATATCAGACCTGCTGGCTGTGAGATACATAAGAGACCCAATAATAGCCCTGTAAAGATTTTCATCAACACACTCCCCTTCAAGGTTAGGTCCTAGGGAGCGGTTTCTGGTTATGGGTGTCTTAGCAACCTTACACTTAGTCAGATGAAATCTGACTAATATGTCTTGGACATACTTTGACTGGTTTATGAAGATGCCATTGTCAACCTGCTTCACTTGAATTCCTAGAAAGAAATTGAATTCCCCCATGGCACTCATTTTAAATCTATTCTTCATCAGCTTCTTAAAGTCTTTGTAAAGCTTCAGATTAGTTGACCCAAAGATGATGTCATCTACATAAACTTAAACGAGCATCAAGTCATTCCTTGTTCCTTTAATGAAGAGTGTGTTGTCAATAGTACTCCTATTGTAACCATGCTAAACAAGGTACTGTGACAGTGTCTCATACCACTTCCTTGGAGCTTGATACAGCCTATAAAGAGCTTTTTTAAGCTTGTAGACATAATCAGGATGATCTAGGTCTGCAAATCCAGGTGGTTGTTTGACATACACTTCCTCATCTATCACTCTATAAAATAATACACACTTGACATCAAGTTGGTAGACCTTGAAATCCTTGTATGTAGCAAAAGCAAGAAATATACTAACATCTTCAAGTCTTGCTACATGAGCAAAAAAACATCTATGTAGTCAATCTTTTCTTCTTGAGTATACCATTGAACAACTAGTCTTGCCTTGTTCTTGATGACAAGTCCTCTATCATCCTTCTTATTCCTAAAAACCCACTTGGTACCTATTGGTGTCTTCCTATAAGGAAGAGGGCATAGGTTTCAAATCTTTTGTATTTTGAATTGAAGCAGCTCCTCCTGCATTGCTTCAACCCAACTTCCATCCTTTAAAGCTTCATCAACTTTCTTTGGCTCAATCTGGAACAAGAAACAAGAGTATAGACAAAAAATTTTATCATAGGTTTGTCCTATTATTCTCACCCTATCTCAACATCTCGAATGATGTTTATGGTGGGATGTGATTTGTGGATTCTCAATTGAGAAATCACAATAAGTTGGTTTGACAGATCTAGATTAGTGAAATTCAAATGTGGTGATTTAGTAGGGCCCACCATATCAGCACACTTATCAAGAGAAGCTTGATTATGTTGTCTTTAGTGGAGAGGTTGTTAGTATCATGGAATTCTTGATCACTGTCACCATCTCCATCTCCTCCTACATTGGAAATCTCTTCATTTGAATTATGTGCCTCTGTGTTAGAATTTATAAGCACCTTAGATGTATCAGTTAAAGAGTTTGTCATGGTTGTGATGACAGGATTTCCAACTATAGGGCTAGTTCCACTTGAGCTGAAAAAATTTTATCACTTGGTCTTCTCAGCTCAAATCTTACGCTACCTGTAGATCTTGAAACATCTTGACAAGATTTGTTAAAACAGTTGGTAACTAAATCAAGATCAAATAGCCAATCTGGACCAGAACCTTTCACACTTGGAGTGTGCTTATTGGAGGTCACATTGGCTGACTCCTCAACTACTCTAGTTCTGAGATTGTATACTCTATAAGCCTTAGCTTGGGAAGAGTATCCAATAAAGTGTCCATCATCTGATTTCTTAGAAAATTTGGCTATCTAATCTTTGGTATTCAAGATGGTGCATGGACATCCCAATGATTTGAGGAAACCAATGAAATGCCTCCTTTTGTGACACAGTTCATAAGGAGTCTTACCATGAGTCTTGATTACTAAAACTCTGTTTTGGACATAGCAGGCAATGTTGACTGCCTCTGCCCAGAAGGTGATGGGCAGTTTAGAGTCAGAGAGCATGGTCCTTGCACCCTCAATAAGTATCCTGTTTTTTCTCTTAGCAACACCATTTTGCTGAGGAGTCATGGGAGCACTATATTATCTTGTAATACCTTTTTGATCACAAAATGTATTAAGGATTTGGTTCTTGAATTCGGTTCCTTGATCACATCTTATGATTTTGACCTCGTAATCACATTGATTCTTAGTTTTCAGAATGAAGTTCTTCAAGATCTCAGGGGTCTCATCCTTAGTTCTAAGAAAAAAGACCCAAGTGTATCTTTTGAAATCATCTGTGATCACCAGGCAATATGAAATTCTTCCTAAACTCATTACACCGGTTGGGCCAAAGAGATCCATATGTAGCAAGTGTAGGGGAGTAGTGATGGTTAGTTACATTTGAAAGTTCTGGAGCAAAGAGCCATTGCCTGTCATGTGCTTGGAATAGCCGCTATCAATGATCCATATATTTCCCTTTGTCTTCAGCTGTTTCTACATAGAAAGAGATGGATAGTTGCATTTGAAAACCCAAGCCTTATTGGTCTTGGGCTCATCAAAATGAACTAAAGATAGTTCAGTAGTTATTGATTCTATATGCAAGCTCTGAGGATTATTTGATGTTGTTGATGAAGAACTTTCAGTAACATGGCCTTCCTTCATCTTCCACACCATCTTTGAAATATTAGACTTGGCCTTCAAGACTTTGAAAGTTTTGATGACTTCGGAAGTTTTAGAGACTGGACCTTTAGAAGATTTTGAATCAACTATAGTAGACTTCAGTACTTCGAAAGCATTCCTTTTTTCCGAGACCAAATTTTCTCCAAAGGTAATTTTCACCTATCTTCTTCTTCACTTTGGAGCTTTCAAAAGGAAGAGATTTTCCTTCTGATGCTATCTTCTTCTTCTTCTCAGAAGTTTTCTTCTTGGTTATATGGATGGTACTCTTGGGATTGTAGATACAATCCTTAGCAAAGTGACAGATACCACCACACATGATGCATTCAACTGGCATACTTCTGAGAGTCTTTTTCTGAGTAGAAGGCTAAGCTTGATTTCTTTCCACTTTCTTCTTCACATTCATAAATGATGCAGAAGGCTTCTTAGGGTGAGGCTTGCTCTTGGAACTGGATGGTTCAGGCTGTGCAGTAGTGGTGGACATTTGATCAACCTTCTTCTCTTGACCAGGATGATTTGAACATGAACTAAGACTCTTGGTACTAGAGTCCATAGTTGAGTCCTTAGTCTTCACCACTTCAAACCCAGCAAAAATCAAGACTTGTTTTTGCTTGGAGTTAAAGGTGGCCTTGATCTCTTGGGCTTTCTTTGATTTTCTTATGCCTGCCCTGATCAAGTTCTTCCTAGCTGACTTAGTCATCCTTGGTTCTTTCTTTTCTTCAGGAGCATAGTGACCCTTCTTAAGATGATCCTTCTTACTCACTACAGATTCATCCTTCACTATCTCTTATTCATCTTCATCCTCTTCTTGGATAGGATCAATAAGGGGCAACTCATCTTGACTAGTTTCACACCTTGGAGATCTTACAGATAGTAGAGTGTGTGGAGGAGCTATCTTAATTGAACCCAATCCCTGCCTGTTCTAATAAATAATCTTTGCATGCATGGATGAAGATATGAAATTCTTGAAGGTTTCTTCCTCAAGAACACACTTTTCTGCCCTGGCTTTGCTGATCACAAGCTCAGCCTGATATTCAGTTAACTTGGTAATGAGATCTTTGATTTGAGTCATGTAATTTGTATGTTCATGCTTAAGAGTTGAAATTGTTTTCTTTAAATCTTTTATTTTAAGTTTATAATCATTTTCAGCTCTTTTATAATCAGCTTTCAAAATTTTCAAGGACTCAAGGTCAGATCTCACTTCCAGGTTATAGGACCTGTACATATTTACTTTAGCAATGCATTCATATGTATAGAGAAGTTCTAATATGTTGTCTTCTTCATGGTCAGCCATCAATGCTTGGTTCGGAGAAACATCTTCTACCTGAAAGCTCCAGTCAAAGTCGCTCTTCAACAGCAATAGTAGCTTGTTGTTTTGGTTGGCTTGGCTTCTCAGATCTAGGAGTTGCATCAGTGTACTTGGTCTGGATTATGCTTGACCACCATTAGTTCTTTGTGTCTTGCACTCCCTAGCAAAGTGTCCATCTGGTTACAGTTGTAACACTTCACTTTGCTTTTATCCAGTTAAAACTTTCCACTGGATGCATTGTTGGGAAAGTTTCTTCAGGTTCTTTTATAGAACTTCTTGGCTCTATGAGTGAGGAGAGCCATTTTCTAGACTATCTCTATATACTCTAGGTCATCTGGATGGATACAATCCAAGTATTCAAGAGTGAAGAGAAAGCTGCCACAACTTTCATCAGCAGACACAAAGGCTTGAGATGAGCTTGTCTCTTGGAATGGGCTTCTTTGGATGTAGCTCTCCTTTGGTCTCTCAGGGAAGGTGATGAAAGAGCCCTTTTATGAGTTGTCAGGGTAGCATATAAGATGATGTTATGGTTCTCTACTATCACTTTCAACCACATGGAGTGCTGAACTCCGTTGATTGCTGCAAGAGCTGCTTGATGGATTTTGCATATTTATCTCCATCTGGTAGCCACTAAGGATACCATACAGCTCGGTAAGAGTAAGGGTGGAGAGATTTTTAGTTCTCTTAATGGCCACACAGTAGTGAGTCCATTGTCTGGGAAGAGAGAACAGGAACTTCCTCACAATGTCCCTATTCTCAAGCTTAACTCCAACATCCATGAGAGTATCTACAATCTCAACATATATAAAGTATTGTTGAGTCATAGTTTCACCTGATTTGTAGGTGAAGTTCGCAAACTGCTGCTTTATGAGGTCCTTCTTATTTTCTTTAACTTCAGCTGACCCCTAATACATAAGCTTCAGTACATCCCAGAGCCACTTCCTTTGGAATCATCCCACCTCCAGCAGTGGCTGAAGAGGTGCTTGGGATGTGAGGTCCTTCAACAATAGATCTCCATATACTACTGTCTTGTGACTTGATGAACCCTTCCATACATTTGCACCAAGTATCAAAGTCATCAGGAGTGATCAGTGGAGATTTTGTCATGGTATCGGTTTCCATGTCAGCCTTAGTGAGAGCTGCCATTTGAGCCGGTAAGTGTTTTATGAAACTGAAGGGATTAAATATGGTGAGATCTTACAATCGAGAGCCTAAAAAGCTCTGATACCAATTACAAGACCGGTGAAGGGGGTTGATGCAACGGTTTCACAAGGTTGGAGAGACTTAGAACACTTAACAGATCAAATAGGAAACCGGTTATATTTGATACAATGAACACAAGTAAAGAACACACTAAGAACACAATAAGATGGTTTTCAAGAATGTTGTATATTGCTCATAAGTGTTTTACAAAGTAGAAAGTTACAGACTCTAAGACCATAATCTACAGTTGACAAAAGTATGGACTTTTCACCAAATTGTATGAGTTGTTGAGTCTTCATAGATGGCAGCGAAAAGTGGTTCAGCTTTTGTTAAAAGTTTGTCAAAGAAAGCATGTCTTCTCTATCTTCGAAAAAAATCAGTTTCTTGGCTTCGGAAAACTTTGTCTTGAAGCTTCGGAAGACTTCTTCTTTGGCTTCGGAAAAAATGGTATTTTGGCTTCGGAAGATTTGATATTTAGTGAACTTCATTGAATTGTATCAAATCTTCCGAAATAACTTTCCTTGTACTTCACATGTGCATGTTGAAAGCTCTTTGGTTGCATCAGCCTCTAAGTATACTCTTACATCGTGTTTCCGCTTTAGCAGGTCTAACATATGTACCCTGTAAATATTCAATGGGTCGGAAATTTATATTTGAATCAAGGTTCGCAGGGGGGTGGGGTGGGGCGTTCCCACCTAAAGCCAGGATTTTCCACTCTCCATCTGTCTTCAGTCTGTGTGTACGTATACGTATAAGCATTTGGGAATTTATGTTTGAATATTTTATCATTCTTTGAGCTCCAAATGAACTAACAAACCACTAGATATATTGCTCGGATCACCATCTCGTGTTTTGGTTGTTTAGCCATTGATCTAGGAACCTCCAATACATTCGCTACATATTGATTTACTATTTGTCGAATATTTTAAATTTTTTGATAACAAATCAGTGTGTGGATTGTGAAATATGATTAAGAAAATTATATTATTATTATTATTATTATTACATAATATTAATAAAGCAATAAAATGAATAGGGAACTTTGGATTTATTCAATTTGGGCCACAAATACTTTTTGTTTTGGGGTTTTTAATATGTAGAGCATCATCTATAGTTTTAGAGAGAGTGTGTGTATGTTTGTGTTTTGTGGGAGAGGATGACGGGTAGAGGCAGGCAGCAAAGCCTACCTCGGCTATCACGGCCTGCGAACCTGTAACATCGGAATCGTCACCAGTGGCGCCTATTCGGTTTTGTCGCCTACGGCTGTGATAACCATTGGGCTCCTTGAACTGTTAATGTTGGCAATGGTGATTGTGGTCATTGCAATGGCAAGTGAAGATGGTGTTGACGCCAGTTGTCGCTTTGCTCTGGCATGATAAACTAATATTTGCAGTCACAAAGAACCACTGTTTCCAAGCCAGTAACAATGGATATTGACGGTGTGAGGGTAATGATGATATGAGACACATGTCGTGTGTGTCGTTTTGGCATGGCAATAGACCTTTGCAGCCACGACACACAATTTCTGAGCCTTTTAATCCGGATTTATACCATTACGTAGTGTCGTGACCATAGCGGATGCCACCAAGTTTTAATAATAAAATGTTTATACTAGAATGACAGAAGGTTTTATACATTATCGGAATGTATAATTGTTAGCTGATTAATATACTTTTCACATACTTCAAATATTACATGCATGATTGAACTAACCAACACAAAAAAATATACGAAGTGCAGAATTCGTTCATGTCATTGGTTCAAAGATCTAGAGGACCTCTCAAAAAGTCAAAATTACCGTAGCTCGAACTCTCCCATTGACTTTTCACTTTTCAAACATTGTTGGTTCAACGATAGCTCTAATAGGCTTGGTAGTAATTCATATACCAAATTATTTGATGTTGGGAAGATGAGCAAGAATGGTAGCATTTGTTACATCTTTTCTGGCATTCAACAGTTGGTTCCTTATATTTATGTGAGTGTGTTTCTTATATTTTAAGGAATGTTTGTAAGTGATTGTAAGTAAAGTAGATAAAAAAGTTACAGTTAATTTGTATATTTGGAGAATTACTGTACCATCCTGATAAACTTTTTAATAATTTTGAAAGTGGTTGTAAGTGGAGAGAAGAAAAAATCTAATAATAAAAGTATTATTATGTAATTATAAGGATAATGATAGAAAATCTTATGAAAGTTATATAAGATAATTAACGCGATATTATGTTGCAGTGGCAAAAATGCTAGACGAGAGGATATATTTAAGTGTTGGTTATTTCTGAATTATACTAAAAAGGGTAAAAATTTTAATTGGTTATGAAATATTTTACTTTTTTATTTATATGAAATGTTATATTAAATGTATATTTTCAGATATCTCAAGGAATGTTAAGTTTTACCCACCAAGATATTCGAATATCTGAATCCCTTGGTTGGTGGACCGTGGACATTTCATGTATGATAGTTTTATAAGGATACTTAAAAGGTAAGAAAAAAAATCAAATAGTTCATGCAGTGACAGCTTGTATCATCTGCATCAGGAGTTGTAAGCGTTCATTGTTCAATTGAGTGGCACGTGTGCCATGATCCTCAATGAACAATGAATACTCTGTGAGGGGAGCCTGCCACACATTTTACTAGTAATATAATGTCATTTTATTGTTCTTTTTCAAAAGTGTGATTCTCTCCTGCAAAATCAAATTTGAATTTTCTTTCCAATTTTTTTTGGCAAAATCGATTTCTAACTTCTTATTTTTAGTTTCTAAACTTTGATGTAAGAGGCCTTTTTGTTTTCTCTGATAATTTCTAATGTTTAATGTAAATTTGTATATATACAATTTTCTTTAGATTTTTACTTTTTTGTCCAAACAAAATTTTCATAAAAATTTATGTTGTTATTAAAACAGAATATTCACTTTTAAATATTACGATAAACACTTTATTTTGAATAAGTCAGTTTTCAATAATTTAATGAAATATAGACAGTAAATAACAACACTATAATTTAGATTTATACCAATTTTAGTTAAGAAATTTAAATTATACAAATTATTAAATGAACGACGCGGTTTTATTTTTCAAATTCGAGTTAACAGGAGAGACAACTCGGAGTTACAATCTTACCACATTTTTAGATAAAAAAAATTACATCCTATTAGACTATATAATTATTAGGGTTATTAGTATGAGTCCACGGGTCCAGTCAGTGACGGAACCAGAATCTTTGTATCAAAATATAAAATTTTTCAGGTTGTCCGATCAGGTCGGGTTACTATTACTAGATGAAGAAACAACATTCGATAGTTTTATTTTCACAACAAAACGGTCTATGTTTCTAAAATGTTAAATGTATAGCACATTATGAATTGTGATGAATTAAATAACTAATATAGTGAAATACCCAAATTATAACAAACAAATTAGCTAGATTTTAGGTTGGTAAATACCCAAATCAACGAACAAATTATAAATTCTAGATTTCTTAATACCTAAATTAACAAACAAATTATAGATTCTAGATTTCTATATACATAAATTAACGAACAAATTGACAAACAAATTAACTATACTTTAGATTTCTAAATACCAAAATCAACAAACAAATTAACTAAGAAATAAGTAAAATAGGTCAAGTCTAACAATGAAAACATTAAAAGGTTTGAACTTTAAATAAATAATTTAAAAAACCAACCTTTCAAGAATTCAAAATTCAATTGTAGTTTACTTAGAAAACACCAAATCCTCACAAGGGGGGAGGAGGCACTCGGCAAGACACCACAGCAGGCTTGGACGCTTGGTCGGTGGTGGTCAGCCGGAGGGGGGAGGCGCGGAGCAGCTGCAGGCGACGAAAGGGGGTAGGGACAACATGCTTGGTCGAGTAGAGTGTGTGTGTCGATGGTGGGGAAATGTAATTGGAGGTTAGGGTTTTATTTTGTGTTATAAGAGTAAGGGTAATCTAGTAATTTTATTAAATAAAAAGTGAAAAAAAGGCTGTAAAAATTCGACCTTGCGACCTCTACTTGACCACTCCACTTCCGCGCTAGATATACCAGTCAACAAGCAAGATTTCTAAGATATATTGTGAGCGTAAATATATTAATGGGTTCACCACCTGCAAAACTATGGGTTCACTAAAAAATAGGTATTATACGTTACACTAAGGGTTTAAAAATCAATGGGGTCACTTAATCCCATAACTCTATACCATAGTACTGCCCTTGGTCCAGTTAGGTTGGGTTATTAGTATGAGCCCAAGGGTCCAGTTAGGTTTTAGGATTTGCATTATGTTCTTTATATATTGTAACCAAACCTATCAATAATCAATTAATCAACTCTTTTACCATCTTACATGACATCTTCGTCGTGCCACCGTAAAATTGAAAAACCCTAGCCGTCACCGCCCCGAGAAAAACCCTAGACAGGGCGGCATGTTGTCACCGTTGCTGTCGTGCCCTATCCGGCCACCATTCGTTCACTTTAAAGATTCCTCGTTCAGTTTTCCTAATCTTCTCTTATGTTTTGATATTTAGCTTTCCGATCGAAGGTCACGGCCTTCAATCCGCTGCTTGCCTTTGGTTTTATTTTGTTGACTTTGAACCTTGCAACCTTACGATCTTATATCCTTGCAAAATCTTATTTACTTGCAACCTTTTTGTCGTAGCCTGACCATAGTCATCGCCCTTGACCCCGTCTCCCTAATTTTCATTACAATGAAGATATCTTATCGGGTTAATGTCTCTTGTTTTAGATTTTGTATCCCATCATATTTGTTTTCTTTCTTTTAGCCGGACCACGGTCCTTGGCCACCAAAGATTGCCTCCTGACCATGGTCACCGACCTTCGGTATAACACACCGCTGGGTGTCTATTTTTTTTCTTTTGTTCTAGCCGAAGCATAGTCCCTTGCCATCAAAGAGCGCCTCCTAACCATGGTCACCGGCCTACGCTTGACACACCGCCACACAACCACGGTTGCTGGGAGTCTATTTTTTTTCTTTTCTTGTTCTTGCCAGACCACGGTCTGTTGCCACCAAACCCTTTTCCGTGTCGCCTCCTGGACTGCAGTCCTCCGTCGCGTGGCCACACTGCCATTTTGGATGCTGCCTCAAGGACTACGGTCCGCAGCTGCACAATACGGCCCTCTACCGTGCCCGCTGTTACGCCATTCCTCTGTAGCATCAACCCTGCCGCATTAAACGTCCTTGCCAGGATTACATACCAAAAATTTTTTTAAAGATTGCAAGATTTTGGATTAAAGATTGGAAGAGTTTGGATTGAAAAAGTTTGGCGAAAGTTGTGACCCATATCAAGAATAGCTTTTATTGTTCTTTGTTTTATGTTTATTTTTTTACCCTTTTCAGTCTAAGAGTCCGATTCTCTACCGCTAATACTGCGGGGAAGTATCAGACTATATTATTATTATGGTTATTAGTATGAGCCTACAAATCTAGTTAGGTTTTAAATTTTGTATTATGCTTTTTATATATTATAACCAAAACTATCAATAATCAATCAATCAACTCTTTTATCATCTTATACATCCTTCTAAAAAATGTGTTGCAACTAAATTCTTTTCTATCCTCTTATTTTTAATATTTAATTAATCGACTTATGAGATGATTATATCCGACAATGTTGATGTCTTCATCTTCGTCCCCCTCTCTTAAATTTTTTAAGGTGTTATTATTACATAATGTTATGAGAATAAGCTAGTGAACATAAAATGTAGAAGGATGTATAATTTTTCTTATTAATATAACTATATTTCATGTAAAAATGTTTTTATATAAATGATAAAGTAGGAACCTTGCAACCTAGAACTTTAATATATAGTTAAGGATTTACCTTATTGTTATTTTTAATATTAATTCATAATATTTTAATTATATATAAAATAAAAAAAACAATAAAAGTATTAAAAAGGAAAAGGAGATATGCAATGCAAGCATTCATGATTGACGGGGCAATGTCAACTCATCCCCAACTGTTCCATTTGGTAGCACCAAACATATGAAGTTGATATTTTACCTGAATAACACCTAATACACCTTTTAAAGTTAAATCAAGTCATGCCCTCAACATAATCTATACATATTGACATACAAAACACACGGATAAGACCATTTTAAAACACACAAATTTTATAAAATCACGTAAAACAAATCTAAACAAATTAAAATTAAGTCAGTGGTTCGAGCTTCTAAATTTTATAAACGTACATACATATGTTATATAGATAAAAAAGCATCAAACCAATTTGTTGATATGTTTTTTTTAGCTTCATACAATTTGCCTACTTAGAGCATTCACAGTAGATTTCTTATAATTATGTGAGTGTGTTTCTTATATTTTAAGAAATGGTTATAAATGATCATGAGTGAAGTAGAGAGAAAAGTTATTGTTCAATCTGTATATTTGAGAAATCATTGTTGAACCCTTATAAATTTTTTAATATTTTTAAAAGTGGTTGTGAGTAGAGGAGAAAGAAAAGATAATGATAAAAGTATAAAAATTATTTAATTGAGAATGAGAGAGAAAAAATAATGTTTTTTAATGTAATTATAAGGTTAAGACGATGTGAATGCTCTTATGAACTACAAATGTGTAGGTATATATCAATCAAACTAATTTGATATATTGTTATATGAACTTTAAAGGAGTGGGTGATAGCAACAAACATTATATTCATATTATTTTCTTTTGTTTTTTAAATTTTTGTTTAAGACCGAGAGAATGAATGATTGATGTTATTCTATGTGTTTTGGTAAATTGTATATTGTTTTCCATAAACCCATCATGTACGTGCGTGTATAAAAAGAGAGAAGGTCGTTTACTTCTGAAAAACACATACTTTGAGAATTATGAGAAATGCATAATTATAGAGCAAAACGATATATATATAAAAAATAATTGAAGTATCGTAAATTTAAACTGATATAGTCAACATCATATGATACTCTATAGACACACATACAAAGGTTGTTATTGATTATTAAATCAAAATATTTCGGTGGTCATTATGGAAAATTTTGTTTTGTAAGTAATTATCATTATTGGAATTACTAAAATGAACCTATATATTATCATATAATGTCACGAGAATAAAAACCATTTTATTATTTCTGAATTTTCAATCTTGAGAAACAATTCCCCTTTGTTGGAGTGAATGGAGTAGTAATTAAATGAAAAAGTAAGGCTGAAATGATTGATCATTTTCTCAAATAAAAACTTTGCTTAGAAGCCAAGCTTCCATGATAGGATCCATTCAACTATCGGTTTCACTTTCCATCATACGTATCCTTCTTTTGTTACAATTATTTTAGAGAAAGAAATTGAGTGACTTGAAAATTTAATATATGTATCATAATGGTACCATAAATAAAAAAAACTTAATACTTTATATAAAAATCACAATATTAATTAGAACAACTAATGAAGTTGAATGACTTTAAAGAGATAAAAGCTTTAAATGACATCATATCATTGGAACATATGAAAAACTTGTTTTCTGTTTGGTAGAATTTTTTTGCAAAAACATATTAGTGAAATATGATGTGTGAAAGATTGTATTTTTATTATAAGACAGGTATACATTTTTTTTCCAACATACTCTTGGTAGAAAATCAGAGACGTCCCTTCGGGAACTATCCAATAAAACTAAAACGATACAGACTTGATTAGAGATTGTTGAACTTGAGTAAAATTAATTTAACAATACAATGCATACTTTTCAGCTTTTTCTTTACTATATATTAGCAAAATATATCATTAAGTAGTTTTAGATTTTAAAATAAATTTATTTTACCTTGAACAAGAAATAATATACCGGTGATTTTAGTATCATTAGAGACATTTTAGTTTACTTAAATTTAGTTAAGACTATAGAGAAGTAAACATAAATATTTTTACAACTTAAAAGGTGTGAATTACACACTTGTACAAGACTATGTTTATTTCTAGAACGTCAAATATGATGGTAAAAGGGGACGAATCCCCTTAGACCATGGTGTGTTTCAAGAGAACTCTGTTAGTGAACAGCAACTTCGTTGGGCTCCGAGCTACAACATTGTTAGTGGGGTCGAAGTGCAAGGTCAGTACGAGAAAATTTATTTTCACATCTTAGTTATATATGCACTAGAAACTACCATAGAGTCACATGGATGCTGAAAATTTGCTTGAAACCAATGATCGGTAGGAACTGATGATAGATAGAAAACTAATAGTGTGTAGGAATTGATGATAAGTAGCAAATGAACAACAATAGTAACATATATTAGTTGCAACTGAATCATCCATAACAACTAATCAACAACAAGTATGATCAAAAGCAACTACTGGTATGCGATAACTAATTAAGTTGCTACTGAAAAGCAAGACATCAGTAGCAACTAAGTTATACTAGTTGCAACTAACTTATATTGATGAAGTTACAACTAAAGACTTTACATTAATATAATTGTTAACTGCTTACAATTATAATATTTAAATAACGTCCTTTGGCAAACAGTTGCATTGATTTGTTCTTGTTATTTTTTTTTAAATTATCCAATTTAATTTTTATAAGCACAAATGAAATATACCAATCTAAAAACGATCTTCATGTGATTCAGAAAATATTAAGTCAATACGAACTACATCAACTACATAATAATAATATTGTTAGAGGGGGAAGTATTGAAATTTTGGTGGTTAAAGTAATTCTTTGTGGAGTTTTTTCTTAAAATGATGTAGGTTGAAAAATTATTTACCAAAATAGTTTAGTTAAAAATTTATTTTCCAAAATATTGTAGTTTTAAAACTTTATTGATTATCTCTTTTATATTAATTGGCTGTTTTACTAAAGATTTTCTTTAATGTTTTTTAAATTCTTCTAAAGATAATACTTTATATCTTTAATTTTTAGAAATGTTTATTAAATAGAACTTTTTCTAGTTTTCTTGAAATATTTTTTAATTTATTTTTAAAACGTTAAAAATACTTTTTTAAGTGTTAAATCATTATATATAAGCAATGTTGTTTGTGTATAACTACTTTTTCAATAGTTTTTAATTTATTTTTTGTTTAACTACGTTTATAAGCAAACAAACTAACAAAAATTTATTTTTGCTCAATGATAGACAATAGTTTTCCCACCCGAGTAACCCACTCTTCCACTCATTTTTTTTGTTTTTAGAGGGAAGCGAATTTTATTTTTTTATTGTTCAAATCTTATTCAAGTACAAAATATGGTAAACTTGTTTACTCACGGGTCTTTTTTAAAATTACTTTAATATATTTTTACATTATTATTTATTATCATTTTAAAACATATTTTGTTTTCGATTTATAACTTTAAAATATAATGTTCTCCTATGTTCCGAATATACTGTTATGACATGGCATTTATTTGTACGTTGCGTTACAAGTTTTATTCAAATAAACTTTACTCAAAACCGAGTCAGGTGAAATATGATATATTTTAAATATTTTTAAAATACACTTTCAAATTTTTAATGCTTACTTTCTACAATGACAACTTTTTTGTTTTTTAGTTTCCGGATATACATGTGCGACACACTCTTTTTTATATATGTTTCGATATCTAGAATCGAGTTGTCTTAAATTTACTCGAAACAAACTTTACTAAAAAATTGAAAAAGTAGTTACTACACTACCTATATTGCTCATATAAAGATTAAACACTTTTAAAATAATTTTTTAAAGATTTTAAAATAAACTGAAAAAAATATATAATTGATAAACTTTCAATCTAAAATTTAAAGATATCATCCTCAGAGAATTAAAAACATTAAAAGAAACCTCTATTAAGTATCCAATGAAAATAAAAGAAAATCAATAAAGTTTTAAAATTATACTAGTTTGGTAAATAATATCCTAACTACATCATTTTGATAAATAATTTTCTCATGTAAATAATTTTCTCACCTACACTATTTTAAAAAAAAAAAACTCTACTTTGTGATACACAATTTGAAATAATTATTCAACTAATGCATTTAATTATTTAGCAACACCAACCCATATTACTATAAATTTAGCAAGTAATTTGACACCAAAGAATTAGTTTATTAAGTTAGTTAAAAGTTATTAATTGACAATAATTTAAAATATTTATTTATATGAAAGCTTAACCATATAAGTTTTCCTTTTAACGAATGAATATTCTATTTAAAAAATAAATAATCATAAATTGATTGATTAATTAATAGTAATAATATATTCAAAATGTTTATCAAAGAACTTCTACAAATGGCGGGCCCTGTGTCTCTTTTGTAGTTCATTTTATAATTACGATAAAATGATTTCCAACCTAAAAATTATTAAACAAAACCTAAATCCCAAGCATTTGTTGTTATTATTGCTATCATTATTAAACAAATAAGTTATATTATTGAAACATGCATCATGATGCAAAAAATAGCTTGTAATACTAAACCATGCATCATCATATAAACACGCATTTCTACATTATACCAAAAACCAACCAACAAAAACTTAGACATTACACTCTAAAATTCAAGAAAAAAGTCATGAAGCCACCTCCAACTTCATCTTCAACCTCCAATCTTCTTAGAAAAGCAAGGCTTTCTCCATACCTTTTCACCTTGTTAGTCTTCATCTTCTTCGTCACCATCCTCTACGGTCAAGACCTCAGTTGCATCCTCGGGCAATTTGATCTTGATATCATTCCAAATCGATCACCTCCGACTCCAAGTAAGTTTAATCATTCATGTTAAACATGTTTTTAAGAAAAAAACAAGTTCTTTATCGACATGAAAAGCATGAAAATTGTTTGCGTTTTGCCTTACAACTTTTTTTACAGGATTTAAACTCGATAGAATCCTAGCTAGTTTCGTTCAAATCCTGTAAGAAAAAAAAGATCAAAACAATACCATTTTTGTATATCAAAATGCAAACAATTTTCAAACTGAATTTCTTTGCGTGATAAAAAAATTATCAAATATTATAACTACGTTAATTCGTAACATCTCCGTACATATCATCTACGATTCGAATTTCGATGAAAATCAATTATGACTCCATTATGTAAATCGGTCAGTTGCTTCCAGTTTAAAACATTCAACATTTTGTTTTGCAATAAAATTGTAAAATTCATCGAAAAATGTTAATAATATCAAATTATCATATAATTGAGGGATACTTTTAAAATTTGGTTAATTTTGTAATCTGGTGATAATTAGAGAAGAAGCATTACAAAAAGCTGCCATTTTCTATTGCGGATACGGAGAATGGATGCGATGTTTTCAGCGGCCGGTGGGTATGGGACCCAGTGAGCCGGCCGCTTTACCAAGAATCAGAGTGTCCGTACATACAACCACAGCTCACATGTCAGGAGCACGGCCGGCCGGACCGGGATTACCAGTTCTGGAGATGGCAACCCCATGGTTGTTCACTTCCAAGGTAAGTTTACAATTTTTTTATTTTTATGAGAATATCTTTTTAAATAACGTTTTGAACATGTGTTTAATTGTTGATGTATAACTAAGACATCGTATATGGATCGTTTAAAGTTAATTGTTTTAAATAATAACATGTTTTGCATGTTTTACTATAATTAATAACAACTTACAGTGTAGTTTATTAGTTACAGCGAGATACTTTTTAAATAGTCCTCACAAACTACGGTAAAAGATGTTGTTAGGATGTAAAGTGTTTTTTTTTTTTTTTAACCTTTGTAGTTAATAAAACAAAATGTCAAGTTTTTTTTAGAGAACAAAAAATACTTTATATATATCTTGGTTTTTAATAGAACTTAATTATATTATAATATCTTGGTTTTGAATAGAACTTAATTATATTATAACTTGGAAAAAAAAAACTCTCCAATATAAATATTAAATATTATAAACTAGCAAAGAAAACCGAAAAATATATATTTAAGTGAAGATATAGAAAACGAAATTAAATTAAAATATGTTATATTTCAAATTGAGCGAAGGAAGAGGACCCGGGGTTAAAACCAATATTTATTCTGAAAATCTCTAAGAAGGTTTACATCTGGGAAAACTATTTCTAGAAGATGTTACTATTACTGGCTATTTTGTGATTTTTAGTATGCTATCATGACCAGTAAATAAAAATAAAATATTAATTACAAACCAAATCTGGTAAATTTTTATAGTTTTGAATCCCTTCTTTATATATTAATGGAATATGTAATAGCAAAGAGATGGTAATTATTTTATTTTACGTAAAAGCTACCGAATTATATTTATTAATTAAGGTTAAATATATTAAGTTGAAACCGGCCAAATCACAAAAGTTAATAAAATACAATGTCAGTTCAAAAAGAAAAAAAATACAATGAGTGAGATTTAATTTCAATTATTTATTTGGAGTTAGATCAACGGTTCTACCAACTCATGAATTTGACATTCCATAGTGGATCCACAAGTTTATTTATAAGTCAATTGACAACTAATATAAATATAATAATATACGGCCTATGATTATATATTAACGACAAGCAGAAACTGTATATGAATTTAAATAAAAATTATATTTTTCGTCCTTTAGGTCTATAACAAATTTCAGGTTTCGTTTTTAAACTAAGAAAAAATTACAGTAAACGTCCTTAATGATTAAATATTGTAACAGTTTACGTCCTTTGTTATAACGGACGTTAGTTTTGTCCGTTAAATCAGGTCATGTGCCTTGCACTAAAGGTAAATTGGTCTTTTTCCCCCTATTTAACACCATCTCATCCTATCCTACCTTCAACTTCTCTCTGTACTTTTTCTCTCTATCTCTACACAAAACCATAACTCTCTCCCTCTCTCTCAACTTTTTCTCTCTCTCTCTCTCTCTCTCTCTCTCTCTCTCTCTCTCCTCTACCATGACCACCACCTTCACTCCTCTACCATCATTGGCCACCACTCACCACGCACCCTTAACTCTCTCTCTCTCTCTCTCTCTCTCTCTCTCTCTCTCTCTCTTTCTCTCTCTATACACACAAAGAACACAACCCTTTTTAAGAAATTTAACTTGACAGAAGTTTTACATTGATAATGTTGGATGATGATGGAATGGTTATAGCCGGATGATGATGGTAGTAGAAGATTAACAAGTGGGTATTAGTGAAGAGAGAGAGATTGATGTGGGTTTGGTGGAGATGGTGCGATGGTGATGGACTGAGGAGAAGAGAGTAGAGATAGAGAGTAAATGGTGGCGAAGAAGAGATGGTGGTAAGGTGGTGGCGGCGGCAGGTGGTGACGGTGTTTATTTGAAGAGAGAGAGAGTAAAGAAAGGTGTGGGTTTGGGTTAAAGACCTCCCAAAGATCATATAGATACCTCCTTTACGACGGATGGTTGCGGTGGCGGATGGTGGCGGTGATGGTGGCAGATGATGGCAATGGTAGTGCTTTTTTTTGGGGGAGAGAGAGAGTAGAGAGATAAAGAAAGATGTGAAGTGGGGTGGGGTGGGATGGGTGGGTTTTAATAATTTAATGTTTTTAATATTCTGTTTTTTATTATTAAAGATAAAAAAACCAAACTAAACTCACGTGAAACGTGCAAGCTTTTTAAAACATAAAGAATGTTTACTGTAATTTTGTTAGTTTAAGGACGAAACCTGAAATTTAATACGAACTTAAAGGACTAAAAGTGTAATTTACTCTCTAAATAAATATAGTTGCTTACGCGAGAGACAAAACTCTGATAAAAATATTATTGATGGAAGATGTGCGTTATAATAGTTTCATTGCTAATTATGAAGAAAACTATTTGCGATGCATATTAGTGATGTAGATTTTTGTTATGGATCTCGTTACAACGGTTTTGCAAAGGAAATTGTTGTGACAGATTTATTACACATTTGTGCCGTAACAAGTCCCTCATAACTTTCTAGCTAGTTATTAATTAGGTAAAAATCAATAGGTGACCCTTGCTTACAATTTAGAATCCACTATTACATATTTGCTCTAGTTTTTGCTGTTTTTGTTAAAAGTATTAAGGGGTCATAAACCGATTGAAAGGTTATAATCAAGTGGCGGTAAATGGGTCATAAACCGGTTAGGGTTGGTGTTAACTTATTTTTAAGTATACGACGTACGCGTCTGATTTATGTTGTGTTTACTGACACAGCTTCAACTCGTCACTGATGCTGGAAACATTAAGAAACAAAAGAATGATGTTCGTAGGAGATTCCTTAAACAGAGGCCAATACGTTTCGATGGTGTGTCTTCTCCATTCACTCATCCCCGACGATGCTAAATCCATGGAAACCTTTGGTTCTTTGACCGTTTTCACTGCCAAGGTTCGAAGAAACTCAAATCAATAGATATTCATTTTAGCTCATCTGGTTCTGTCAATAATCCGTCGGCAAATAACCCGACAACAACTAAACGTATATATATTTTTTGTTTCGTGGAATCCATCAGTAATTTGTCATAATTATGTTGACAATTACCTATGGAACTTTAATTAGTGATACTCATTTGTGTTGTAGTGTTAATAACTGTAGGATTACAACGCGACAATTGAATTCTACTGGGCACCATTTTTGCTTGAATCAAACTCTGACGACGCCATCATACATCGCGTTTCTGATCGAGTGGTTCGAAGAGGTTCCATCAACAAACATGGAAAGCACTGGAAAGGGGTTGATATCATGGTTTTCAATACTTACCTATGGTGGATGACTGGCCTCAAGTTCAAGATCCTGTAATTTCTTATTCTCTAACTTTTTCACAAGTTCAAGATCCATGTGATCAATTGAACCCACTCGGGTTCTTTTATATAACGCGACCTGTTTGGTTAAGCATTGTGACAATTGTAGGCAAGGTTCTTTCGACGACGATGTGAAAGACATAACAGAAGTGTCGACCGAGGACGCGTACAGAATGGGGATGAAGAGCATGCTGAGATGGGTAAGGAGGAATATGGATCCCAATAAAACAAGAGTCTTCTTCACAAGCATGTCTCCTTCACATCAAAAGTAAGTTAACCTACACATGCAAGATTTCTTGGAGTACAAGCAATCATAATGCATGCAATATATACAAGTCGTTGCAGTTAGGCGTGTGAACTTTTAACAAGATATGAGCCTAACATAAAAATTCATGAGTTTGGGTTTAGTTTAAATGGTTTCGAGTCAGTTTGTGCAGAACTCGTGGACATATTAAGCTAAACTGATCTTGTTCTCATAATTTTTAAAAATATATGATTTACGGTAAAAATTGAGTATATGTATATTATTTCTCAATATTCCTTTATGTGGTTTTATGAATAGGAGTGTTGATTGGGGAGCCGAGCCAAATGGCAACTGCTACAATCAGACAGAAATGATCGCGGATCCAAACTACTGGGGATCAGATTGTAGGAAAAGCATAATGAAAGTAATCGGAGACGTGTTCAAGAAATCAAAGTTTCCCATAACATTTCTAAACATCACACAACTCTCACTTTACCGAAAAGACGCCCACACCTCAATCTACAAGAAGCAATGGAGCCCTTTGACACCCGAACAAATAGCCAACCCTGTTAGCTACGCGGATTGTGTGCATTGGTGTTTGCCCGGGCTCCAGGATACATGGAACGAGCTCTTATTCGCCAAACTTTTCTACCCGTGATGAGTTGATTGTACATTCAATTATTATTTGTTGGTGCACATATTGTTTGTCTTTGGAGTTGTTCTTTTTGTCGTCCCAAAGGCATAAAGTTGCAACGAAAAAAAGAACTCTTTCAATTGATTGGGCCAAGTTTTCAAAGCAAATGGTTTGCTAATGGGCTTATATTTTTTGATGAATATTTTAAGATGGCATTTGGTTTGGGGTTTGGGTATGTTACTACCAGACTGGCAGACTATATGTTTTTATAAAGTGATAATTGTGGTTTATGGTATGAGTTTAAGGCCCACTCTGACCCAATGTTATGGGTATAAAAGGAGCATAGGATTTGAGCCTAACTGCTATCAAACAATGGGCATTATGAATGATTACCAATCACATCGAATGTGTAGTATTATTTTAATCACACAATTTACTTATAGGGTTATATTTAGAAACCAGGATTAAAAGACTTTTAGAAAAAGAAAAAGGAAGTTGTATAGGCAACATAATCTAAAAACAAGTGCTAGGTGATTTGCTTATGGTGATTTTAGTTCCTTCATTGCCCTATAATGCTTCCAGATTTGTATGCTAGTTTTAAGATTTTATTTCAAGATATGAAGTAGAGGCATACAACACTTTGGAAACATCATTAAGAAATCTACCTACATGGATCTATCTTTTACAATTTGTCGCAATTAATCTTATCACCTTCTTATTCATCATCAACATCAGCATCGTCATCATTTTTATCATCATCATAACCATCACCACCACCATCAACGTTAGGACGTGAATAGTGACCATTGCTATTATCAAAACCACAACCACCATAATGCACCTATCAATGTGAAAAGAAGGATCGTGATCATCTATATCTTAATCACAATGATCATCATCTCCATCATTAATAGAATAAAAAAAACAGCAAACTGCTAATCTTCTTCAATTTTCCCATATTTTCAATCACCATCAGAAAGTGAAAAGGAAGAAAGAAACATAAAACTCTATTATATAAACCAACTAATATCCATAATTCTTTTACAATTTTATTTTAGGAGCGTAAGTAGAAGAATAGAACACTTAAAAAACATAATTAAAAATCTGCCAACATGGAATTATCTATTACAACTTGTCAACATCAAATATATCATCTTCATCTTTTTCATCATCATCATCTCTACCATCATCATCATCAAGATTATCAACATCATCATCACCACCACCATTATCACCGCCAGGACGTGAATCGACACCATCACTATCATCAAGTCCACAATCACCATGTAAGGCTCCAATTCCGGAAAACCACACAATTGATCATTCATAGTATAATATATATTTAAATACATTAAAATAGGAAAACATTGCAGCGGAATAACTTAACAAATCCATTTCATGCATTACTAATAATTTTTGCTAAGAAATACATTATGGTTACTAGGTTCAAAAATTAACATTCTGTTGTATTACAAGACAAAAACATTATTCTGCATAAACATGTATGCTAGTCTTTATTTGCCAAATAGCTCCATACTCGTGCCATCCCCAGCAACTTCATTACCTGCCAACTGATATGCATATAAAGTCAGCGTTGCTAAGTGAGTTTTAGTTTTGTTAATATATAAAAATATACATTTTGTAAGCTTCCTTTAGTGATCACCCATCATTATACATGTTAGGTCTAGAACTCATGTATAGGTTTAGATGATCAATCAACTCTTATGATCACACTTTGTAATTATTATTTGAATGATATGATATGAATGATTTTGATTACATTTGTGTTTATGAATTGAACAATATAATGTTACATCTCATTATATATGTTATAAATATATGATATAATGTATTTCATAATGTATGTGTGAATGTGTGCAGTGAACATCAAACTGTGTCAATTTGGAAAATTGACCAAGTGTTAGAACAACTGCGGATGAATAAAGTGTTCTTCCGTAGATGTTCTCAGGAATACAACTGAAGTGAACATCCGTAGATCTCCTGCGGAAGAACAATTCCAGCTGAACAAGTCAAAAGAACAAAGTGAAGCTACTGAAGGAGAAATTGTCATGGAAGAACAAGTTCAAGAACTCCTACGGAAGCACAATCACAGAAGAACAAGCAATGAAGATCAAGTGTTGCTGCGGAAGACTAAGTTCCTGCGAAAGAAGAAATTCCTACGGAAGACTGTTTAACACTTGTATGATTTCACATCATCAAGTAGTCAACTAACAGAAAGTCAACAAGTCAACGTGGCAGAACAACAACATTAATGGCGATGGAAGACATATATTTCAAGCGAATATTCCACGTCACATCAACAACATTATATGTATTTATTTCATTGTAAATCTCGAACTCCTATGCCGATAAATATGGCGAGGATTCAGATAACTATAGTTAGCTGAATTATAGCAACAAGTTAGCGAAAGATTAGCAATGGATTAGAAACAGAATAAGATCTCTATATAACATGAGATCAAGATCAGATGTAGATAGACGATCAACATACGATCAAGCAACATAAGCAACATTTACATCAAAACATCAATAGCAACAAGAAAGCATTACGATCATCATTCGTTAACACTCGTGGTTTGATTATTCTTATATTCTGGTTGTTCTATTGTTTGATTGATTTCTAGTTTGATAATCTCTTAAACAGCAAGTGTTGATAATTCCGCGATCAATACTTGTTCAAATCAAACCTGATAATTCCTGAACGATCCTTGGATTCACAGGTGGTATCAGAGCTTGGTGCTCATTGATCCAGATCAATTGATCTATCAGCTTTGATTTGTTTAATCGATTACTGCTAAAAAATGTTGCTTTCTAAATAAAAATTAATTATCATGAGTAATTCAGTTGTTGGTGCTTATCAACCTCCTAAACTGGAAAACAAATCTGATTTTAAAACATGGAAAATCAGGTTCAGGAATCATGCCAATTATACAGATTCAGACCTATGGGCTTCGATTACCGAAGGACCTTATATTCCACCTGCTTTAGGTGCGGACTATAAGGATAAAAATCAACCCATAAGTCTAAAGAATTTATCACCTGATGATGCTAAGAAAGTCAAGATTGACATCAAAGCCTATAGTATGCTTACTATGGCTTTGCCTGAAGAACTCTTGATCAGGTGTGAATCATATGATCAGGTGTGAATCATATAAAACAGCTAACTCGTTATGGACAATCCTACACACTTTGTGTGAAGGAAGTGACGAGATTAGAAGCATCAAAAAGGATACTCCTCGTGCACAATATGAAACATTCCATCATATTCCGGGTGAGTCAGTTCCTCAACAATTGCATAGATTCATGAAACTTGTTACACAGATGAACATACTTGAGCTTGAGTACAGCAATGAAGAGCTGAACAAAAAGATGCTTCATTCATTGCCTGAGAACTTGACACAAACTGTGTCTATGTTTAAGAACACTATTGACTTAAAAGCAATAGGACTAGACACTCTAGTGGCAAAGGTAGAAACATTGGAGCTGGATGAAAAGACAAGAAACAAAAGTGTGAAAGCACCTGTAGCTCCTTATCAATTCAAAGAATTGAAAAGTACTGGAAGTGCATTCATCTCCAATGAAGATGAAGGCAACTCTTGTGATGAGAGTGAACATGAAGAAGAGACAAGTTTCTATGCTACAAAGTCTTCAAAATCAAGTAATCACAGCAATCAGAACAAAAAAAAAAGACTAAAGGAAAAGCCGATGAGTCCAAAACCAAAAAGAATAACAATTAAACAGAACCAATTACTGTGGTTCTGGAGTCTGAAGAACAGAAAGCTGCCTTTGCAGCCTTCAGTTCAAGCTTTCAGGCTTATCTAGGAAGTACTTTGACTCCTGCTCACTTTTGTCAATAAGATCTAGAAGAACTTCATCCTGATGAGGTAGAAGAGATGGATCTGCAATGGAAAATAGCAATGATCGCCTATAGAGCAAAGATGTACATGAAAAGAAACAAAGGACTGTCCGTGGGAGGAAGATCAACAAAAATCGGTGTGGACAAGACCAAAGTAAGATGCTTTAAATGCAACTTATATGGACACTTTTCGAGGGAGTGCAACAGCAATCAACAGAAGTCAACTGACTCAAGACAACCTAGTCAAAAGAACTTTACACAACCTCAATTAACCAATGCATCCTCACCAACAACAAACAATAAAACAGGTATCACTAATGCTAAAGAAACTGGTCTAATTATTTTGCAGGATGGTACTTGTGACTGGAGCATGTATGAAAAGGAAGTACTTGCAGAGAATCAAGCTTTAATGGCCAACATGGAAAACAAAGTTCCTCCAATGGCCGCTGATGTAAGAGAAAGGTTGTGTTCTTCCACTTGCATAGATGAAGTAGAAAGATATAGAACACATGCTCAATAATTGGCTGATAAAGTAAAAGAAACACTGCTTATAAATGAATCTCATGTTAGAGAACACAAACTTTATCAAGTCAAAATTAATTCTTTACAAAAGATTTAGATAAAATTGTATCTGAAAATTACAACCTAAAAGCACAAGTTGAGCATCTGACTACATCTTTAACCAAGTCTATGTCAGATCATGCATCTACTGAGGTGAAATTGTAGAAATTCCAATTGTCATCACAACAGTATGAGAAACTATTAACCTCTCATATTGAGTCAAAGAACAAGTCAGGATTGGGATTTCATGCAGTTCCACCACCAGTGAATGATAACTATAATTCTTTGCCAGAGTCCATGACCAACAGTTTATCTAATTGCTTTGTGTCCAGTAACAAGTGCGAGTCAACAGATAAAAATAATAGTAATGTAACTAATGACACTAAATTATATGAATCTGATTTATCAGAATCAGAACACTCAAATCAAAGTAAATCAGAATTTGATTATGATAACTGTGATGACTTGCATGATGATGATAAGTCCGATAATGCTGGTTTGTAAAAGGGTAAAACTGTTTTAACTAAATACTCAGTCCCAAAGGTACTGAATGAACTTAAACTACCCTATCCACCAAAACAAAGAAACCTGCTGAAGACAATCCACACAAGGATTGAGCAACTAAATGAAGGCATACATGCATTCAATAAACTTAACAAGGAAAAGCCAGCAAATAGAGCCTCAGAAGAAAGTCTGTGACTTCAGTAGATCATCTACGGAAGAAGTATGTGAGATCCACAGAAGTCATATGAAATAAGCAAGAAATTGCTCAATCATTAAGCAAAGACAAAGCTCAGAAGAAATACTTGCAGGCTAAACAAGAACCCTTTGACATCATGTCAGGTAGAGGTAAGATATCATCAGCAGCAAAGTTGGACAAAGAACTAAAGAACCATAAGGTTTTAACTTAGAAAAAGGCTAAGGCTGCATCAGACAGTAATGCTGAAGAAAAGTACTGTAAATAGTGTGACATGCACAATCACAGTACAGAAGATTGCTTCTTCAGCAGCTATTGCTCAATATGTAATATGAACAATCACATGACTTCAAATTATTCCTTCAACAAATATTGTTCAATATGCAACAAAAACAACCATTCTACCAAGGAATGCTTTTTTAACAAGAAGAACAAAACAAAGATCCTCAAGAAGAAGTATGGAGAGTCCAATGAGTCAGAGTCAAAATCTTCTAAGGATGATAATCCTAGAGGTGCAAAACAAAAGAAACGGCAACAAAAATAGGAAATTACTAAGACAAAGAAAACAGTTACTGAGGTGTAATTAAAAATTAAGAAGGAAAAACAACAAGTGCAAAGGAATGCATCATATAAAAAGGTATATCTTGAAGAAGATGGTGACTTCTTTGATGATTTTGACAAAGGCAGTAGTAAACAAGATGAAAACACCTCATCGTTATCACCAAAAACATCCTCACCCAAAACAACACATAATGAATTAAATGACATCAAAACTAAGTTAGAAACTTCAAGACTCATTCATGAGAAAGTGACTATATTAGATAACAATGGCAAGCCCAAGACCATCAAGGCTTGGGCTCCTAAGTCTAACTAAGTTTATTTTGTTTAAAGGAATATCCAAATAGGGCTGACAACAAATGGTATGTTGACAGTGGCTGTTCCAGACACATGACAGGAAACTGTACCCTCCTGCAGGATTTCAAACATCAAAATGTTTCATATGTAGCATTTGGTGGGGATAAGAAGGGAGGTAAAATCACTGGTGAAGGAATGGTAACAAATGGAGTTTTAAAGTTTAATAAAGTTAATTTTTGTGAAAACTTACAGTTTAATTTACTAAGTGTATCTTAAATCTGTGACCAACACTATACTGCTTTCTTTGATAACTCTGATTGTTATATTCTTAAGCCAGGTTTCAAAATTCCAGAAGACTGGGTCCTTCTTAAAGCACCAAGAAAAGGTAACACCTATGTGTTGGACATGAACAACACATCAGTAACAAGCAAAGAAACATGCCTGATTTCTAAATCATCAGAAGATGAAGCACAACTGTGGCACAGAAGGATGGCTCATTCAAACTTGAAAAACATGAATAAATTGGTGAAAAATGACTTAGTCATTGGTGTTCCAAAGAAAGAATTTTATGTTCTAATCACTATTTATCATGCTATAAAGGAAAACAACATAAAGTCCCACATAAGTTAAAAACGATTAACACAAACACAACACCACTGAAGTTACTACACATGGACCTCTTTGGTCCAACCAATGTGTTAAGCATTGGCAAAAGGCAATACTGTTTGGTGATTGTTGATGATTTCACTAGATTCACTTAGGTATTTTTCTTAAAACATAAAAGTGAAACATCAAAAACTTTAATGGAATTCATCACTAAGATAGAAAATCAACTTGATCTAAGAATCAAGATACTGAGAAGTGATAATGAAACTGAATTTGTTAACTATGTTTTAGATACTTTTTGCAGAGACAAAGGCATAGCCAGACAATTCAGTGCACCAAGAACTCCACAACAGAATGGAGTTGCTGAGAGGAGAAACATAACTCTAATTGAAGCTGTACGAACAATGCTAGCTGACTCACAGCTGCCAATAATATTTTGGGCAGAAGCTGTGAACACAGCATGCACTGTTCAAAACAGAACTTTGATTGTCAAAGAACATAATAAAACACACTATGAACTACTGTTTAAAAGAAAACCTTTTATAGGATATCATAAAGCTTTTGGGTGTCACGTATCTGTATTAAACACAAAAGAACAGTTAGGAAAACTTGCTAAAAAAGCATATGATGGTTTCTTTGTTGGTTATTCATCAACATCTAAATCATATAAAGTATACATTCCACATGATAACATAGTGGAAGAAACTCCTAATGTATCCTTTGAAGAATCCTTATTTCCACAGTCTGTGAAAGGATCATCTTGGTTGTTTGATATAGATGCATTAACTAACTCATTTAACTCTGGTTATCTTAATGTGACAGGTGCTGCAGATACTTGTTACCCCTATGTTCCTCCAAATATAGGTGTACCATTGACAGTTGATCCACCCAGAATTGTTCCTCCAGAGTTCCAAAGTGACAATGACCCAGATGCATCAGCTCAAACAAGCACAGATGGTTCGGATGATCTTACACCATGCACATCAGCAGAAGTACCATCTACTTCCATAGATGTCTCTACTTCCTCAGATGATGGTCTGAAATCCCCCAAGGATCAAATCACCTCAAACCACCTCACAACATTGCCACATACAGATATATCTGCTACAGAAAATACAACTGATCATTTGCATGCTACGGAAGGCATGTCCACAACCCCGGAAGGCATACCTATTCCTGCGGAAACTCATTCAGCTGCACAAGAAAATGAGATGGACTATTTTGTTGACTCTCCATCACAACTGACCCCATTACCCACAACCAACATTACAAACCTGGACTCATCCATACAAGTTAATGATGTACCAACAGTTAGAACACATAAGTATCACCCAATTGATAACATGATAGGTGACCTCAACAGCAGAACAATTAGAAAACAAGGGGGAGCAGGAAACATCTATTTGTTCTCCTGCTTTCTTTCATAAGTGTTCCATCCAACATAACAGAAGCCTTGAAAGATAACACCTGGATTGAAGCAATGCAAGAAGAACTTCAGCAGTTCAGGAAACAGAAAGTGTGGAATCTAGTTGATCTCCCTGAAGGCCAATATCCTATTGGCACAAGATGGTTATTCAAAACTAAGCTAGATGATAGGGGAATAATCATCAGAAACAAAGCAAGACTAATTGCACAAGGATACACACAAGAGGAAGGCATAGACTATGATGAAGTCTTTACACCAGTTGCAAGGATTAAGGCAATTAGAGTGTTCTTAGCCTATGCTTCATATACGAAGTTTATAGTTTATCAAATGGATGTAAAATGTGCCTTTTTATATGGAAAGATTGATGAAGAGGTCTATGTCTCTCAACCACCAGGCTTTGAAGATCCAGATTATCCTCACAGGGTGTACAAGCTTGACAAAGCTTTATATGGTCTCCATCAAGCACCAAAGAAATGGTATGAAACATTGTCCAAATTCCTACTGAAACATGGGTACAAAAGAGGTACAATTGACCAGACACTCTTCCTCGAACATGAACATCAGGATCTCTTAGTTGTACAAATATATGTTGATGACATCATATTTGGATCAACAAACAAGAGACTGTGTGAAGAGTTTGAAGCCTTAATGCAATCTGAGTTTCAGATGAGTTCAATGGGAGAATTAACATTCTTTTTAGGATTACAAGTTCATCAGAAAAAAGATGGCATTTTCATCAATCAAGAAAAATATATCCTTCAAACACTTAAGAAATACAACTTTACAGAATCCTCCTCATGCAAAACACCGGCATCTACTATAGACAAAATTGTCCCAGATCCAACAGGGAAGTCTATTGATAAAAGATTATATAGATCTATGATAGGATCATTAATGTACTTAACTGCTAGTAGACCTGACATAATGTTTGCTGTGTGTGTTTGTGCTAGGTATCAAGCATATCCAAAGGAGTCTCACTTGAATGCAGTAAAGAGAATCTTCAGATACCTCAAAGGGAAACCAACACTTGGTCTCTGGTATCCCAAGAAGGAGATTTCAAACTTTGCTCATATTCAGACAGTGACTATGGAGGCTACAACAACAACAGGAAATCAACAACTGGAAGATGCAAATTCTTAGGACCACGGCTTGTGTCTTGGCAGTGCAAAAAGCAGACAAATGTTTCAGTATCCACAGTTGAGGCTGAGTACATAGCTGCTTCAGCTGGGTGCTCTCAGGTTCTATGGTTGCAAAACCAATTACTTGACTATGGTTATAATTTTCTTCAAACTCCAATATACATAGATAACTCAGCTGCTATGTTTATCACTACTAATCCAGTTCAACATAGTAAAACTAAACACATTGAAATCAGATACCATTTTCTGAGTGATTGTTCAGAAAAGGGCCTAATCAAGTTGATCAAAGTGGACACAACAAATCAACTTGTTGATTTGTTCACTAAAGCATTTTATTCAGTTAGATTTAATTTCTTAATTGAATCCTTAGGCATGCTCAACCTAGATTAGTTCACAACAACAACAGCAATATTTGTCGATTACCTGTAATCATATGAGAAAGACAAACAGTTATCTTATATAACTACCTAAAGCAGTTGATATTCTAAGGATATGATAGTACACTATAACTTGACATTCACTCCTGCTCTTCAATCAACAACTACCTACTGATCAGATGTGTTTGATATGTGAATATGTTTAGCTTGAGTGGAAACTTAATAATATCATGCACAACATAAAGTCAAGGTGACTAAGAGTGGACAAGTCATTGAGAGAAGCATTCAAGTAAGTCTAATCCGGATGTCATCAGGATAACACCCGTGTACACTTACTATGTTGTAACACCTTATAACCTCTGTCTTTGCGCATCATGACCCTCTGTTTTACGTAAGCAAAGACCTGGGTCAACGGGCACCTCTGTTTTACGTGAGTAAAGACCTGGTGACCGGATGCTAATCATCAAACGTTCCAAAAGGAACTAATCTCAAAGAATCAAATATGATCATTTATTGCAGAGCATGCAAATCATCTCAGCATTAATAAGATTTCAAAGAAATATTAAAATAGAGCTTATAATCTACGGAACATAGTTTCAATATGATAAAGTGATAACTTGACTAACTTCTGGAGGACTAACTTACATTTCAATGACGAGTTCATCTTTGTTACCTTTAATTCTTATCAAAACATGACAAACAGCATGATACGTTAAACTACACTCTTGACTGAATTTCTGCGGATCCACATATTTGCAATCAGCACTAGATCAAGTAAATAATCTCACACAATATTCAAGAAAATGTCTAGATTATCGTATGATCCCTAATATATCCTATGTTTTCCTGTAACAAGCTTTGAACATCATTTATTTTCTCTATGATTATTAGTTGGACAAATTAATTGTTGTTCATGCTATTTTCTTAAATTTTTGATAAATACATAAGTCTATGATTAATCACAAATTTAGGGGGGCGTAGTCAAAGTATGAAACTGAGATTCAAATGAGTTTAACTAATTTCAAATACAATGGTATGAAAATGAAGAAAAATTGGAACTTGAGCACTAACTTGGCTGCAAAGGATATCTGAAACAGTCAATTACTTATGCACAATTGCTATGATGCAATGACATAAGGTCCAACAGTAACACAACAAATGGATTAACCGTGTGTTAACTTAACCATGTGTTAACTCATACAGAAAGATCAATAACCTTCGGAAGTTATGATAATTAGTTCATCCACAGATGTTTTGCGGAAGACAGAATGAATCATCTTCTGTAGATGTTATACGGAAGAGACAGAAATCTTTGACTTCCGTAGATATTATACATTGCCTTGTATGAATAACTAGTTGCTTGAATATTAACTGGTTATAATTAATAACTACAGATCTGTTCCTCCGCAGATGTTCTGCGGAAGACAGAATGAGCTAACTTCCGTAGATGTTATAAGGAAGAGAACATATCTTGCCTTACATGATTATTAATTGTGTAGTATATTAACTGTTCTGATAATTTATAATTAATACCCTAGAAGGGGTAAAAAGTGTAAATGGGTCCCACGTGATTAGGATAAAAGGAGACAGCCTGGTCTGGAAAAGGCATAAAAAGGCACTTCGACCGTTGGCCTTTCTATTCACTTTAAAATTACCCTTAACCTAGAAATATCTTGATCCAAAACCTATTTCACCTTCACCGAAATCGATCACTTTAAGCTAACAATCTTCACACTTCTCACTAAATCATTTCTGCCATCATGGCAAACAGATTCGTAAAGGACCATAATGTCTGTGCGTTTTTAAATCCGGATGTAGAAGACGAGTGTAGAGTCATCATCCACTACCTGAGGAGAACACGACTCTTCTATGCACTAACTGCTGACCCACTCATCTATCTATCGCACATGATAGACTTTTGGAGCTCCGCAAGAGTAAGTGATGAAGGTGAATGATCTGTCATCACTACCACCATTGCGAATCTACCACTGTGGATAGATGAAGGCACAATACGTAGTGCGTTGGAGTTGGGAGAAGAAGAAGAAGGTCATCCTGATGTATTCGATCATGAATACATTTAGAAGGTGTTTGCCCTGATGGACTATGATGGTGACTACCACCATGGAGAAATCAAAAAAGGCAGGTTGTGCAAGCCCTATCGTTTTTTATGCCACACTTATCTTAAGTGTACATCCAACCGGAAGTCTGGGGTGGATAGATTTTCAAGGCATATTTCGTCTGGGATTATTGGGATATTCGAGGGTAGGAAGTACAACTACTCCAAGTACATACTCAACTGCCTGTGTGACCACATAAGAAAGCAGAAAGAGAACAAAATGTTCATGTTTCCAAGATTTCTTCAGCTGATCATCAATGACCAACTGCCAATAATTGAACGAGATGGTGATGTTTGTGTGCAAACTCACCTAGGAAGATCTCTCTTCAATAAGCTAAAAGGGCAGTATGAAGGAGGAGGTGTGGATTTATTTGCACATGTGGTGGATGAAACTGAGAACATCCCACAAGAACTCCTATGAATTGAAGAACCTCAATACCAGAACACTCCCGTTGAATCCCCTACACACTCTCAACAGTAATCACCAGCTGCTGAACCAGCTACTGCCCATCACTAAGAACCACAACCACAATCAACATCAATAACTCACTTGATCTCCTCTTCTAGTGAACAGACATAACCAATCTCCCTTGACCCATCACAAACAACTATCAATACTGCTTCAACTGAAGTAGTTGATGAGGAGGTGACTCAATCAACACCCACACATCCAAGCCAAATTGAACCAATTGCCTCACCAACACCTACTGAACCAATCACCTCACCAACATCTTTAGAACCATCCACTTCTCCCACACCTACTGAACCCTTAGAAAACCCATCCTCAACTGAATAATTCCATCTAGAAGAGGATGAAGAAATTCTAGAAGGCACTACTGAGGAGATGTGTATGGAGGCTGAGGAAGAGAAGGGTGAGGAGGTGCTTCAAGGAGAGTTTGTTAAGATTGAAGATTATCATAGGATGACCTGAAGGATGAGGAGATAGATGTAAGTAAGAGCTATTTAGTAGTAAAATATAACAACCTCATCCTGAAGGGAAACAAGAAGCTGGAAAAGCTTAGAAGATTGAAGAAGGAGCTGAAAGAAAAAGACAAGCTGATAGCTAAGAAAGATACAGCAATCATTCAACTAGAAGGTAGACTGAAAAAGCTGTGAGAAGATATTGTGATTGACAACGAGGTGATTGATGCCCTAAATGATTTGGTAGATGAACAAGCAACTCAACTGAAAGAGAAAGAGATTGAGATTGTGAATTTGAAAAGGAAGTTGACTGATGCAGAACAGAATAAAGGTGGATCAGCATTGATCACCTATAGCAGGAAGAGGAAATACTTGGGGAAGACAGCTGATGCAGCTGGAGAATCATCAAAGAGATCTAAACCAGATTCTCCAAAGCATCAAACCCTATTGATGCAAAGTGTAGAAGAAAGTGACCCTGAATGGGAAGAGCTGATCAAAGAAGAGTCTGAAGAAGCCAAACAAGGAAAGCTACTGACAACTGATGACATAGTAGAGGAAAGACCACAGTCATCCATGTTTATGCAGTTGACCAATCATGGATTCCCATATGACTTAGTAGAAAATATGAACATAGGAGAGATGGTCCAAACATTGAAAGAATTTGATGCTGTCAGAATAATGATCCTTGTGTACAATTATGACACCTTCTCCAAGTTAAAGGCTATGGAGAAAATCAAGAAGGATTTGGGTCACTGTGATACAAGACAGCTCACAAGGTATAACATGATCTATTGGCTGCAAAGTCACAATCATGAACAGCATGAATTAAAAGGACGAACATCAAAAGAGTTAAGGGAGATGATGGAATACGTGATGAAGGTAGAGCTAGACACTGGTGTAAAATTCAGATCCAGAGCCCCCAATACTGCATATCAACAACGATCAGCACAAACCTCTGTTGAGCCCACTATAGTTAAAGCAAAAGATATGTATCAGGGAAAAGAGAAACTGGTCAGAGAGACAAGGGATTTAGTTCCACACAAGATCTGGCCTCTAGGCACTGTTGTGAGAGAGATCACTGAGCAGAAAGCTACATTGATTCAATTCTTTGATCTAATCACAACACCAGAAGAAGCAGAAAACCATCATATAATAGCATGGAAATATGATAGAGAATGGGACTGTGCAATGATAAAGAGGGCATCTGGCATGGTGCAATACTTCACAGGGGTGGAATCCTTACTGACACTGCCAGATGCAGACCTAAATGTCCTACAAAATATTCCTATCATCAACTATCCCATAAGTCCAAGAGGAAGAGACTTCTCCGGACGTGTGACTAAACTGAGTCACAAGTTCAAGGGAGATGTTCTGAGGGAAGCAAGAATGGCAGATGCTGAGCATAACCAAAGGAAAGTTAGAAGGTCTCAGTCCAATTCTCAGTTGGTTGATGATGAATTGTTAATAAGAATTAGAGCTGAAGACAGAGCTACTGCATCAATAAAGATAATAGAAGGCAATCAATTTACATTCCCTATCACAGACTGGGGATATGTAGAGAAAAACAAAGAACTAGTTTTGTTGAGGAATGATCCTCAAAGAAGGGCTGCAAGCATAAGACTTTTTGACCCGGTTGAAATAAAGTTGCTACATCCAAGCTACACCTCTTACTTACATGACAAACACTTTCCAAGGCTGCAAGATCAAACTGCTCAAAATGACTTATGCTTATATGTCCATCTTATTCAAGTCATTGACAAACTGCATGCCAAAGCTCACAAGAGGAGGAAGTATGAAGCTGGGCAGCTGATTGGGTCAGAGATAAAACCCATAACAAAATTAAGAATTTCTGACCATAACGAATTAGAAGTGGTATCCAATAACAATGTTGTTACAACACTGACCACTAAAGAGGACATCCTGGGGTTGAAATATAAAACACTGAAAAGAATGGGTAGAAGGCAGATCAGTTTCAAATATGAAGATCAAAAGACTGCCGTAGAATACTTTAAAATGAAGATTTTATCAAGAGTTCAAGAGCTGAAATACCTAAACCAATGATTACTAAAGTCTAAACCTAAGGGGGAGTATTGTTAGATCTAGAACTCATGTATAGGTTTAGATGATCAATCAACTCTTGTAATCACACTTTGTAATTATTATTTGAATGATATGATATAAATGATTTTGATTACATTTGTGTTTATGAATTGAACAATATAATATTACATCTCATTATGTATGTTATAAATATATGATATAATATATTTCATAATGTATGTGTGAATGTGTGCAGTGAACATCAAACTGTGTCAATTTGGAAAATTGACCAAGTGTTAGAACAACTGCGAATGAATAAAGTGTTCTTCCGTAGATGTTCTCAGGAATACAACTGAAGTGAACATCCGTAGATCTCCTACGGAAGAACAATTCCAGTTGAACAAGTCAAAAGAACAAAGTGAAGCTACTGAAGGAGAAATTGTCATGGAAGAACAAGTTCAATAACTCCTACGGAAGCACAATCATAGAAGAACAAGCAATGAAGATCAAGTGTTGCTGCGGAAGACTAAGTTCCTGTGAAAGAAGAAATTCCTACGGAAGACTGTTTAACACTTGTATGATTTCACATCATCAAGTAGTCAACTAATAGAGAGTCAACAAGTCAACGTGGCAGAACAACAACATTAATGGCGATGGAAGACATATATTTCAAGAGAATATTCCACGTCACATCAACAACATTATATGTATTTATTTCATTGTAAATCTCGAACTCCTATGCCGATAAATATGGTGAGGATTCAGATAACTATAGTTAGCTGAATTATAGCAACAAGTTAGCGAAAGATTAGCAATGGATTAGAAACAGAATAGAATAAGATCTCTATATAACATGAAATCAAGATCAGATGTAGAGAGACGATCAACATACGATCAAGCAACATAAGCAACATTTATATCAAAACATCAATAGCAACAAGAAAGCAATACGATCATCATTCGTTAACACTCATGGTTTGATTATTCTTATATTCTGGTTGTTCTATTGTTTGATTGATTTCTAGTTTGATAATCTCTTAAACAGCAAGTGTTGATAATTCCGCGATCAATACTTGTTCAAATCAAACCTGATAATTCCTGAATGATCATTGGATTCACAATACATAACAGTCAAATCGACTAATAATATTCATTAAAACGTTCATTATCTTTCTTTCTGTCATTATCTTTCTCTTTCATTAACTAGGATTGCAGAAAGCAAGAGCTTACATCATATGGTTGGCAACAAATACCGAACCCCTGCAAGTACACATTTATAAGTGGTAGCTAACCCCTGACAGTTGACCTACACTGCTAAGCACGAAGCCTGCTCATGAATACAGGTTCCATTCATTCATTCATTGGTCAATCAAAAGGATTAGACCCCAGATATGCATCTTTATAGACTGAAACAGCCGCACATTAGTTAAGCTGACGACAACATGGTCGTGCACCTCCATTCATTTTGCTTGCAAGGCTTTTCATTCATCATAAGGGCCTAGGGGTAACATTCATTAGGTTCTAATATCTTTTTTTATTCCTTTATGTCCACTTGATTATGAATAATATTTTTAAGATATCCATTGCTGTTATAATCACATAACATGAAATATTAATGATTATTCATAACAGTAGCCCATAAGAAACAGATAATAATATTAAAAACATATAACCAACATATTCTCCTCTTAAAACTTAAGTATTAATCACTTAAACTCTATTCCTAAAATTTCAGGATAAAGCTAAGTGTTCATAACGGATGAACAAGTCCACAGCGGACAACCAAAGTCCACAGCGGATGAATAAGTCTACTGCCGATGAATAAGTTCACTGTGGATGAACAAGTCAACAGCGGATGAATAAGTCCACAGCGGATGAACAAATCCACAGCGGATGAACAAAATCCGCAGCGGATGAACAAAGTTCATTAAGGCATACAGCAGATATCTAAGGCATTACAGTGGATGACTCTTAAACACTTAAGAGTCCACATCGGACAACCAATGTCCACAACGGACAGCCTGAATTACTTAAGTGTCCACAACGGACAGTCAATGTCCACAGCAGAGAACATTAAAATCATTCCAAGTGTTCACAGCGGACAGCCTTAATTACTTATGTCCTGCTTATGCGAATTCTAGTTCCAAACAACATCTTTAAATATATACTTAGCTTAAAACTATCAGATTCACACTTATCACATCAAAAACATCACAGGAATCTTTAAAAAACATACTTTTTTCGTAAAAAGTCACTTTTAATCATGGGAAAACATAGTTTTGTCAAGAAACATCTTTTTAATACACATATCAGCCTCAAACAAGTAGAAAACATGTAAAATAGGGGATTTAGAACTCACCTTAAACCAGTCTTCAAGCAAACACTAAAAACCCGAGAGCAAACATGTAGTTCTAACACCTAAACACTCGTAAACATACAACTTAACACAGAAACACGTAGAGATATGTTCATGTCAATTATCAACACGAATATTATCATCTCCACCATCAATAAAATAATAAGCATATAAAACAATGAACTGATAATCTTTTTTTCACATTCCTCATATTTTCAATCACCATCGTAGTAAAGAAAGAATATTAAAAGAAAGCGAAACCCATAAAACCCTAACCAAACTATATGATGAAATAATCGTATGCTTTAAACAATATATACATTTACATATTTATCTAGTGATGAAATGAAACCTAAACATCATCTAGATTTGTATTGCTCGTTTTATAATGTTATTTAAGGAGCAGAAGTAGAGGCATACAATGACATTTCTTTTATTTTAGACATTTTGCTTAAGATTTTTGTTTGTTTTGAAACATATTGGACATTTGGTTTATGATGAACTTATGGGATTTTAAAACATATTGAACATTTTATTAATGAAACGTTATTTTGCTTTGAAGCATATGGAACATTTAACTAAACTATCCGTTAATGATGAAAAGATATGTCTTATAGACAATGTAACTACATACTCAAAAAACTCACTAATTTGATTATAAAAGAGGCAAACGTTAGTATCATATCCGATAGTACAAAGTTCACTAAAGGATATATAAATGATTATATGATGTTATCATGTGAAACACAATTAAACTTAACAATGTCTTATTTTCTTTATTGTCTCAACGAAATCTAATAAGCTTTATAGATATTCATCTAAATGGTCGGATATCATGATAAGACTATAAGTATATGTGAGAGATATGATGAATCCCTTCAAATCATATAAATATGATTTCTCGTAAAAAGAATGTATTAGAAAAGTTTCATGCATTGCCCTCTTGTTTGTATTATACTATAATTTGTTGCGGTTGAATTGAATTGAATGTAGTCATGGACCGGAGGAACTTTGCTATTTCGTATGACCGGTTAGGTTATTCTAGATAAAAAATGATGGGAAATTTATAGAAAATTTACATGTGCATCATTTAAAGAAACAAAAGATATTTTAGTCTAAGGACATTATATGTTTTTCATGCTTACAAGGAAAGTTAATTACTTGCATATCACCAACTAAAGTGGAAACTAAATCTTTTTGTTTTTTGGGAAAGAATACACGGGCACATCATCAAGTGAGTTCTAATGGTTGCAAGACTGAAGATTATGTAATCAAAACTACTTGGGGACATGCAATTTTACTTATAGCAATCTTAATTCGTATCAGGCCAACTAGTTATCATACTTTTATTCCATTAAAATCGGTTTTTGGTTAAAACCAGATGTTTCTCATCTAAGAACTTTGGTTATGTTGTAAATGTTCTAATTGTTCCGTCACAACGCTCAAAGATGAAACATCAAACGAGGTTAGTAATATATGTTGCATATGAATTACAATATATTGTCATAGCCATGAACAGGAGAGTTGTGTACAACTTGGACCCTAAAATATCTATATTTTCAAGTTTACCCCTGATATTATATATAATATAGTCTTTTTAACCTATTTAATTTTTTACTACTTTTATTTTTCTTATAACTATCGTTTGGTATTAAAAAAACTAATTTGTGGTTGTGTCTAAACTTTTTTTTCTTCACATTGCGGCATAAATTTTGTTATAAACAGAGTTGTATTCAAAATAGGGTGTTTTTAGGGAATCTTAGGTTATATCGACTAACTGTAACGTACTGGTACCGTAAAGAACAAAACCGGTACCAACCAAAGAATATCAGTTTTGTTATATAATTGTTTTTTGTTTATGTTTTGATCTCTACAACCAAGTCGGCCACAACTTTATAGGTTTCTTTTGTATACTTAATCATGTTAATGTCACGCGTCACAATTTGAATAAAGAAGTTCGAAAAAACGTCACATACCGCAAGCTTACAACTTAAAAATTATTCATTATTATCTATTATTTACAATCATCAACACGTAACTAATGTCTGTAATATTCATTTCTTATCACCTTGTACTTGATTAATTAACATTGCTTAGATGATATATGAGACCAATTCAGGAACAAATGAAAACCTAGCTTAACTGTCGGTTAGACTTGTGACCCCTTATATAGAACACCTAGAGACGCTCGTCCAGCTATTTGTATATTAATATATAGCCTCATAACTTTCTCTATGGGAGATTGTAAGTTGGAGTTCTACTAGCAGCAAAATGTTTGCTGTTGGTGGGTCAGGTTTTACCGCAGTGGGCCTTCAGGTGGCGCGTTTTTCCTGGAATTGGTGGTTGGTGGGTTTGGGCTACCCAACGTTGTCTGTGCTCGCGGGCGTATGGGGTGCATTTTCGTCATTGGGGTGCCCCGGTCCCCGGGTAGTCGGGCTTTAATTAGTTAGCCGTTCAAAAAAAAAAATATTCCACGAAAAAAGATCAAATTGGTGAACAGACCAAGTTCTTAATTACCCTATTACAATAACTAATATCCATGATAATAATCAATTAATCAACTTGTTATAATTAAATCTCTTAAAACTTTTATAAATTCTTATAAAAATAAAGTGATTAAATAAAAACTTTATTAAATTCTTTGTAACTTGTTGATATTTAAAAAGGTTAATATTTTTTGGTATGTATTTTAAAGACAAAAGTTTCATATGTGTGTGCATATATATAATCAACTGATAAAGAAAGTTGATATTTGACAGTAAAACAAAACATAAAAATTTTGCTTCGTCTAAATGGTCCATCCGTCTTTAGTAGAACGTACAGGCCAGATTGGTTTCTCTATATATTTACTTTATCTATTATCAATTTTCACCATTTTTATTGACATTTTTTATTTTTATATATCTATTTAAATTTAACCTTTATTTGTAATAGATAATATCATTACTTAATAATCGTTGATCAAAGTTATTTTATTATTTTTGTAGTCTTACAGCATGACTCACCTATGGATAAAATATAGACTGTTATAAATTAATAATTTTTACTAGCTACCACATAAAACACTCATATTAAGTTTTCAATTTTCTATACATATAAATTATCATGTGAAATTTCAGCTATTTTTTCAAATATAATTTAGAGTAAAATGTTATTTTCGTCCCTAACGTTTTGTTAAATTTGTCATTTCAATCCAAAATATTTTCTTTTTGCTATTTCAGTCACTGTAGTTTACCAAATTTTGTCATTTTCATCTACTCCACTAACTCCGTTAAGATCTCCGTTAACTATGAGGGTATTTTAGTCTTTTTAACACTCTAATTATCCAATTAAAACAAAATTAATCAATTAATATTCAATTAAAACCAAAAAAACATATGAAGCGACTAGTGAGACCGGAAGCTTCGATTTAAAATCTTCGATTAACTCTAACTCATGTTGTTCGATTTAGGTCTGCTTTGAGATT
The DNA here is from genome assembly GCA_025506505.1 of Flaveria sonorensis. Taxonomy (NCBI): domain Eukaryota; kingdom Viridiplantae; phylum Streptophyta; class Magnoliopsida; order Asterales; family Asteraceae; genus Flaveria; species Flaveria sonorensis. The sequence goes on along the minus strand of CM046430.1, from coordinate 41,127,582 downwards.
TCAATATATTAATATTTTACGCTTCGATTTAGATCTGCTTTGAGATTTAAAATCTTCGATTAACAAAACGTCAGGGACGAAAATAACATTTTACTCATAATTTATATGCAAAACTCTTAGTTACTATATTTGAATACATTATTAACATAACTCCTTTTAGGGATAATTTTCATATACACAAATAAACTTTTATCATATACATATACAGTTAAACCAAATTTAAATATCATTTATAATTTTAGAGAGCTTTTAAAATATCATATACATATCCAAACCTTGTCAAAGTATCATGCATATACATGTAAAAACTTTTTCAATATCACATATATATCCAAATCAAATTTTAAAATATCATAAATATAATTTTTAGTAATCAATATTTCATATTAACTTGATTTGTTGAAAGAAATTAGAATGTCTGTTGTACATTTGTACCCATAGTTTTTTCACATGTTTAGTAACTTAAAAAAAAAATTATCTGAAAATTTTTCTCTATAAAGTTACCTTTTAACGAGGTCCAGTTGTTACCGTGACGGATACAAGTTTTTTGGTAACTGATGACACAAAAGTGAACATATCGAAAGATTTCAAATTTGATGAAAATGTCCTGCCAAAACGAGTCAAGTATGAAGAAAATAACCTATCAAAATGGGTCAAAGATGCAAAAAGCGGATTGTTAGTCGAATAGTGATAATTTGTTCGGCCTTGATAAAAAGGCTTTAACATCGCTCAGATAAATTTTAATAGTTGAGAATGAAGATGCTTTGATGCTTTGTAATTGCAATAAAACTATTTTATCCATACAATCTCTAGGGACTCAGTTGGATAATTTTAATAATACAGGTAATTTCTAACTATAATAAAATAACATGAGTGCATCCACCTTCGGTTATATTTAGACGTGTTTAAAATCTATTTAATAATCAATAAGATAAATATTATTCTAAACATAACAAGTTCTGAAACTTATACATCGCTAACGAAGAAATGGATAGAAAACACAAGAGATTTTCAGGAATTAAAGGGTGCGTACTGTAAGTTTAAAGAAAGATTAATAAAAGAGTTAATTTTAATTTTGATCTCTAAATTTGATAAAAATAATCATTTTCCTTCAAAAGATTAAAAACATTAATTTATCTCCAAAAGTTTTATAAATTATTTTAATTTCAGTTAAAAAATTATATTATTTTGAATTCAAGTTGAAACAACTAATGAAACTTTAGACTGAAATTGAAATAATTTATGAAACTTTTGAATGTAAATTAAAGTTTTTAATCTTTTGGATAAAAATGATTATTTTTATCAAACTTCTGGAAGTAAAACCAAATTTAACTCTAAATAAAATTAGCACAAACTAGACAAATAGGAAAGTTAAAAACCACTCTAATAAAAGGGTAACTATGGAGCATACATGTCAGCATCATATTCATTCTCACAAAAATTTTCCGTTTCTCTCTTCTATTAAATAATTACCTTAATTACAATAATATTATTTAAGTCTTTTTTAGATTAAAAATGGTTTTCTAATAAATTAAGAAATATATTTTTTATTAATGCTATCTTTAAAAAAAAAAAATTTATAAAATATTTTTTTTCTAAAACATCAAACTTATTTAAAATATGAAATGTTTTAAATTTAGTGTTTTTAAAAATAATTTTTTTTATAAACTAAAAATAATTAAAAATGTGAGTTATAATAAGGAAATTTATAAAAATGACAATTTTTTTAAACAAAATGTTTAATTTTACTTTTTGAAAAAATAATTTAAAAATTGATATCGTTGTTTTATTACTTATAGTTTTTACTTCTACATAATTTAAATCATATCTTATCTTAGAATATCGTTTTATAATTAATTAAAATTTTATTATATTTAATATTTTATTTATTTAACTCGTATAATATACGAGTTTACTAAAGCTAGTATAATATATTTGATTTCACGTGTTAGGTGAAGAGAGCAAAACAAAAGCTGATGGGCTTATAGGCATGCTAGAAAAAGGCTTGAGTGCCATGTTAATTTTTCCATACAAAATATAAAGTTTTTCCACTGTTAGAATAATTTTCACTCTCAGCATTAGATCCGTCCATGAGTTGTTATCATAAATATTTATTTCCAACTCGACTGACGTTAGTATCCATAGCATCAAGCTGTGGGAAAGTCCTAGCTATTTATCAACTACGAAATACTATAATTATAATTTTCTTCCAAATTTACACTCAAGTACACTAAACAGGAAAAAAAAAGTAACGAATAAAGTTGTTTGAAACTAAAAATAAAAGAACTAACCATCTTAGAAACAACTGTAACATTTACTTCTGTAAACATCTGAAAATTTAAACATATATTGTGTTCATATTTACAACTAGAACAAATGCACGCATGTGATAAATTTTTTCAATTAATAATTTAAGAACAAAAATGATATTGTATTAAACATGAGAGTAATCTAGAATATTTCACAATATTACACCATGAAATAACAACCTGATAAAAATCCCATGAAAAAAAAAGATCAAAGCCCATATGAATACCTATTTCCTTGAAAAAAAAATTAACCAACAATAAATAACACTTATTTATTTATGTGGTAAACTTTGTGCTATACCCTTCAGGGACAACAGGTTACATCTCACGATCGTCTCCACAAACACACACGTTTCTTCCTTGGTGTTCTCCGGCGGCACATCGACGACATACGACTCCACCACGACGGTGGAGCCGTCACACGACGGTGCAGAGTGCACCGTCGTGACAGACCGATAGTTTTTCAGCCGGTGGTCACCACCAACAACGCTAAAGCTCATAACATGCCGTTCGTCATCAAGGATCTCTAGCCGCTCCAAGCTCGAGCCCGCAGGTAGCCCCGACACGACCTGCACCTCTCGCACCGAACCCACCTCACCATCTCCAACAATCACCTCACAGCTCTTGAGAAAGTGCTTGTAGGCATGAGGGTTGTCGAACCGACGGACGACTGACCATACAGTGTCCACAGGAGCTGAGATGTGTTGAATTATTGTGGAGGAGCACTGGTGGTGAGCCACCGCGTGTTGGTGGTGGTGGTGGATGTCTTCGGGGAGGTGTAGCGGCGGCGTGACTCTTCGTGTGGTGGCGGAATGGTGGTTTACAGCGGATTTAGGGTTTTTATCTTGAAGTCTTTGGAGTTGGATTGAAGGACACATGATTGGTTGATTTGAATGTATTGAGGGATCGTATTTAGCATATGATACGATATGCTATATATGAAGACATATAATATGTGTGAAGATTGAGAACGGTGGTTGCAAGTTGCATGTAATTAGTTTAAATTTGGTTGGGTGTCATGCAAGTAGGAGGAGCAAGTTGCATTAAAACTTTAATATGAGATGCCTTTTGTCTTTATTGTTTGTTACTTTATAATATTTTTCTTAGATTTCTAGAAGGAAGTTATAACGTTTTTCTCATTCTAGATTAAGCATTTATAAAATATAAATTTTAAATTATATTAGAAAGGTAGTTTTTCATTTAAAATGTTTTTAACACTTTTTTGTTATTATTTTTTGTTTTGGGTGAGCCTTAAACTCATAACTGTTTTCTTATAAGACTCCTTTTTTCACAATTAAGCCCAAACCTCCTCACCTATTTAAATTTGAAATGTTAAGGACAAATTATAGCAACTTTAAATGGTTCATTGCTATGATGGGAACACATTAGACAAGCTATAGAATGCAAAACAGAACACCACTAGCCTAGATACAATACGGCTAAAGAAATTTTTTTCAACGACCAACCTCTAGCGTGACAATTTGTATAATTTGTTAGCAAATATAGAATTATATGAATAATGGTAGCATCAATGTTATGACCTTTCACATTTAAGAGACTAGTATTTTGATTGACATCCGGGGCGCAATGTATATCATTCCAATAACGATAGTCTATCACGAAGTATTTTTCCTTGAACTATGATGATGACATGTCGTCGAGTACGTTAATCTATGGTTATGACATTTTGTCTCTATAGGTCCCTAGCTATAGACTTGTACCCATAGATGTTTAATGTTGTTGCCATAAGCTTATCGACATTTTTTTATGTTAAATTAAAACAAAATTATTTAATTAACTTTGATTTTTGTCGACGACATGTCGTGATTATAGCTTGTGAAATAAAAAAAAATCTTAATTTTTTAACTTTCTTTGTTTTTCTAGGTTATTTTCCAAGTTATTCAAAAAATATTTCAAATAACTAAATTTTATAATATAATACAAACTAACTTCGATTATAATATGAATCAGCATAACATATCATAATACTTAAAAGCAATAACAAATTATTCAACTTTATGTTTATACAAATTAAGCAAAAGTACGTAGCTAGTTATCCTTATGAGTACGTGATCATTGTTACCATTGGCGACATATTTCTTTCATTTGTTGTTGAACTAGTCGTTCTATTTCTTGCATTGTTGCGCCTCTTGTTGTTGTTAAAATCTTTATTGTTGTTGTTGCACTTGTTCTTAGGAGTTGTTGCACTTGTTGATTCACTTGTCATAATATCTTTGTTGTTCTGGGGTGGGTGGTATGTACCGACACATCAGGTATAGGATGTCTCACAACACAAGCAATTTAAGCCCCGTTTTGCCCACGCCTTCGACACGTTCGAGACACCAATTCTCATCAAATGATAGTGAATCACCGACTTTGCTCTACAATCTCCTATGCCCTTCCTAAATTCGTTTTTGCATTAAGCAATACAATAAACAACGAATACTAACAAGTAACTAAATTAATAACTACGAGTACTAACACTATAGCAATAATATCTTAGATTTAGTTTATTAACGTGAGTTCGTGCATTTTGACTTGTTTTAAATAAAAGTTAGATACTTTAAACCTATTAAATTGATTTGTGTCATTTTGACATCTTGAAACTAAAATTTTGATGTATTAAAGTAGACCAGTTTGAATCATTTTGTTCCACTAAAACTACAAGTTAAATATACTATATGCACTAACATGCAGTGGCAGAGTTTGAACACTCCCCTAAAGGAGGCGGGGGCGAAATTAAATTTTCTTAGGGAGGCGAACTCGATATATATATAAAAATTTACACCACCGTACCAAAAATTTACCCTATTGCACTAAAAATTTACACTACCGACGAAAAAAAAGACCCCCCCCCCCCCGGCCCTTATAAACCTCCGTCAGTGCTAAGATGGGTTTGGGCCATTTTGACCCATTTTAATTTAAAGTTAGATAGATAAGTTTAGTAAAATATATATGTTCGGGTCATATTAAGCCATTTAAACTTTTAGTTCAATAAATTAAGTGTATTAACGTCGTTTCGAGTCACTTTACGAAATAAAATAACAACATACCAAATCATACAACTGAAATTTTTTACTTACATATTTTGTTGTCGCAAAATCATTTGCCCATCCATGTTTTCCTATAAATACGTTTGTAAGGCTCCGTTCTTGAAAGACTTTACAGTTTAATTGATTAATTTACACATCAGAAATATAATTCTTAAACTTCAAATATCCATGTCATTGTAGCGGAACAAAAAAATTCAATACAAATTCATTTGTCTTAATCATATCATTACAAATTTTTATATTTTACAAATAATATTGGTGGAGAGTATAATCATACAATGAATGTATAAAGAACATATAAAGTGGGACAAGATGACGTTGTTAAAGACTATAACAGTAAGCATAATACTAGGAAGTAACTAGTAACAACAATAGTAGCAATAATAGTAAGACTACTAAAGGATGCTAATAAAACCCGTAGTCATGTCCACTCTATGTTGTCTTTAACTAGAAAGTTTTCCAATAACATGACTTAACAGATGGCAAAAGTGCTTGACGAGATAAAGTCTTCGACTTTTCTTTAGGTTAATTAGTTTAAAGAGAGAGTATCTTTTTTGAGGTGAAAAGCTTGGTGTAAGTTTTTGTTTTAGTACCGTTCTTGTTTCTTTAGGTTAGTTTAAAGAGAAAGTATCTTATTTGAGGTGAGAAGCTTGGTGTATTGTTCTTGTTTTTATGTAATCTAGCATATTGCTAGTGTGTTCTTTAATATATGCTTTTAGTCGTTAAAAAAATAACACTTGTGGTTATAATAATAAAAGTAAATGTAACCGTAACAATAATACTTGTAAAATTAATAATTATAAATGCAATAAGTGGTTATAATATTCATGTAAAAGTAGTTTTGAAAAACTGGAGAATGAATATAGAAGTACGGGGGGAGGGGGGGGGGGGGGGTTAATTATTTAAAATAAATTTAGATATGATTACAAAATTGTGTGGTCCTTTAATACATTTCAATATTAACTAAGTAGGTTATTAGCCTGTGTATTACATGAGTTAAAAATTATAAATATGTAATTCAAATATGTAAACAAAATTTTTTAAACTCTATCGTTTTTATTTTAAATCGATTATATAAAAATAAGGATTTGTGATCATAAGTTTTAACGGGTTAAATAAGGTTTGAGATGATTGATATTATAAATTCAAAATCCCTAGAAATGGTTGGTGGTGATTGAGGTATTTAAAAATATAAAAACTTCACACTTGTCGTTCAAAAAAATTAAAATAAAATAAAAACTTCAAATAAGAAATATAACATGATTTGTGAAAATTTTGTTAAAGGAAGTTTAGGCGGGAAAGTTTTTGTGAGATGAAATCTGGTGATGACATGTGTCACCACATGTAATCATTTATTAATATAGATGAGACAAACACCGACAACCAATCTTCACGTTTCACCCCAGATGGTTTCTTTTTTTTTTATATACTTAATAACAATAGTAAAACACGAATGATGTGATTTAATTGTATGGAACAAATAAATATAAACGTGGGATAATGTGTAAGAAAATAGGAATCCAGTAATATAATAATTTGAGGAAAATATTACAGATTTAAGAGCTTAAGACAATTAACTTGTGATAAAAGAATTATATTTCGATAATAAAGAGAGCCCACCTTCGGCTGTTTGCAAACTGCAAAGCTGTTAAAATGAGTTGGATTTCACATTTTTTATTTTGTCATATTGCCAACTTGAGCAACATGATTTAAATTAATTATGAGAATTAATAAGGTTTTATTTTGTTATTTTAATATAGACAATAACTTGTGATCCAAAAAAAAAAACCATTTTTTAAACATTCTTTACACAGAAAATAATAAAATTTATAATATTAATGTATAATATCCACAACAAATTATGGCTTATACAATTCAAACTCTGTAACCTTTTTCTCTAAATCATTTCAATAGGATAACATGATAGATCATTCTTAATATATAGGTTAAAAGTAAGGAAATAAATAATATTTAACACACATATATTATGTTAGTATTATTATGTTACTATTATGTTTAATTAGAGTCATGAGTACTGCATAAGCATCTGTACATAGCGTTTGTAAAGAGAATAAAATTAAAAATAGTTTATTTCTCTCTACCCCCTCTTTCATTTATTCTGATTTCTACTATTTTTTTTAACATAACAATGTGAAAATGTGCATGTAGTGTATATACAAATTGCACATAGTGTATTGTATTGAGTCTAGGATCTTTGGAACGTGCTGAAACTAGAGGCTGAAGTCAATTATAGCTTCTTATGAAGTTTTCTCACCTATGATTATAAGTCTTTTTACTAGGTTACGTTTTTATATTTACTAAAATCTTTGTTTAATGAAGGTGTAATAAAATGTTCTGTAATTGAGAATAAATCAACACGTAAACCATATATATATATATATATATATATATATATATATATATATATATATATATATATATATATATATATATATATATATAATTATTTGAGTGGATGTTAACACATTAACTCATCTAGCGTCCACTTATTAGCTCCACCGAGAGTTGTTCTTCACTATAACCTGTCTCTCTAAGCTTAACAAGAATCACCATTTCAACTCATTTGCCACTAAGCGAGACGTGATCACTCTTTCTACTTATCATTAAACAGGTAGAGATCACCCCTTCAAATTTCTAACTAGAAAGGTAGCGATCACCTTTTATTTCTTTTCTCTAAGTTGGTTGTGATGACCATTACAACACTTCTAAATTCTAATCTTAATATGATTCTACCTTATCACAATGAGTGAATGAATAAAATATTACAATGGATTTATTAAACCCGCCTTCTCTTGCTCGTATCAAGTGGATATGAATTGAAAAGATTTATTTAATCGCTCAAGAATGTGTAACTATTTTTAGTTTTGAAATTAGTACAATAGATTCGTTAAAATGTAGGAGAATTGATTGTTTAGACATCCAAATAGGAGAGAATGAATATCATCGTACCTGCTCTCCCTTTGTTTTCTCTTTGAAAAATAGATTCCTTAAGAAAATGTCTAAAGCATTGATTTTGACTCTTTATGCAACCTTTAATTTAAACAAAACCAGGGATTTTTATTCGATGTTTGTCTTCAGCAAGGGATATAGACAAATGCTTTATATATATATATATATATATGTATATATATATATATATATATGTATGTATATATATATGTATGTATATATATATGTATGTATATATATATATGTATGTATATATATATATATGTATGTATATATATATGTATGTATATATATATATGTATATATGTATGTATATATATATATGTATATATATATATATATATGTATATATATATATATATATATATATATATATATATATTTTTTAACGGTAAATCTACTTAACTCCTATACTACACCAAATTACACCATTGTTTGAGTTTGAACTCGAGACCTTCCATTTAAAAGACAAAGTCTCTACCAAATGGGCTAGCCCCGCATTACTTACAAATGCTTTAAATATCTAGGATTTTTTTCATATAACCTAAATTGCCATTTGTCTCTTTCAGAAATCATTACTTATTTTGTTTTATCCATAATGGTCTGACTAGTTTTGTTTTTATAAGTATTCCTTTTAAGGAAGATTCTCCGAATTTTGATAATAAAATGTTCTAATTTAAAACCATTTATATATGACGTAGCAATGTTTTTAAAATCCTGGATGATTTCGATTAAAATATATTCATGAGAAATTTGTTTTATACCATCCTTGTGATGATCTTACCATTTGTATATCACTTAGCTTGATTGGACTTTAACTTTAATATTCAAATAAGCTCACAAAGGTAGTGCATTTCAATGCAAGGTTTGACTGTGTCACTGACTATAGACTTTAAATTAGCATTCGGTTGTCAATCTTGGACAGAAGGTTGGCGATCAATCCATGGTCGATCGTGCACCGACCTTGATGCTTGCGATGAACTATTTGATTACTTTTAATACTTGATCATTCACATGTTGCATTATGGCTTAATCTATGTGTTGGTAATCAAATGGATTTAGGCAATATAAACAAGGAAAACAAGAACAAAATTTAAGCAGCTGGATGTAATCATTTATTCATAAGTTTGAAGGCTGAATGCTTACAAAAAATGAAAATCAAAGTATTTTTGACTGATTGATTACAACTAGCGACTACTTATATTTAAACACAAAATATGAAAGCTAAAATCCCTGAATAACTGATCAATCCCTTTGATTTCTAAACTGAAAGCAAGTTCATTATTCTGCACGTTTAACGTTTATTTCCTGGAGTCTCGATTGCGGATGACTAGGTTAACATTACACTTTCACTTTCCCTCTTAATGTTGACTTGGTTCTTCACTTCTTCAACACCCATGAGACTTCTCATATCATGGTACTTGACTCGCGGTAGGGCCTTGGTCAATATGTCTGCTTATCTCCACTTACATGCTCACTAAAAATTTTATAACGTTCCACTTATTCCCATATGAACTGGACTTTGGTGTCTATATTTTACTCCTCTTATGAAATTTTGGATTCTTTATAAGTGCAAATATGGCCTCATTATCAATTATTAGTTTGACCTTATCTGCTTCTCAACCCGTCAAATCACTGAGTAAGTTCCTCAGCCACAATGCTTGGCACGTCGCCGAGTTTGCAGCCATATATTCAGCCTCACAAGATATGAGTGCCATTGTCTGTTGCTTTTGGGAAGACCATGTCATTAAGTTACCTGAGTAATAGATTAATACACTTGTTGTTCCTTTTTGATCTTCTATGTCAGTCGCATAGCTACTGTCACTGTAGCCTAGGATCTTTCCGCATCAACCGCTTTGATACTTAAAACCGTATCCCATTGTACCTCTAAGGTACCTTAGTATCTATTTTACTGCAACAAAGTGATTTTCCTTTGGTGTTTGCATGAACTTTCTAACCACGCCAACCAAATAGCTCAAATCCAGTCAGGTGTAGATCAAATATCAAAGACACTCGATTAATTGATGATGTTTCGTGGCATCAACTGGTCTTCCATCATCATTTGTGGCTAGTTTCAATTTAGGCACCATGGAAAATTTGGACGGGTTGCAATTCTCCATTCCAACCATTATAAGGATCTGTTTTTTTCCTCATAACACAGCCTGCTCTTGTATGCATCTTTTGAATTCGAGATCCTTTAGTGTCTTGTCTAACTTTACATTCCAGGTTCTAGAAGCATGACTTAATTCATAGAGAGCCTTCTTCAATCGATAGACTTTGTCTTCTTCCCCTTTGATTGTGACCCAAGTAGGTGTGACACGTACACCTCTTCCTTAAGTTCACCATTCAAAAACACATACTTAACATCAAGATGGTGCACACCCCACTTCTTTTCAGCTGCTAAAGCCAATAAAAACCTTATTGTTACTATTTGAGCAACTGGTGCAAACGCATCGTCAAAATCAACACCTTCGTGTTGAACATAACCCTTTGCGACAAGTCGTGCCTTATATTTCATCCCTATTTACCAACTACATCATCTTTCAATTTGAATAGCCACTTCAATCTGATTGCCTTGTGACCTCTGGGTAGTGGAACTACTTTCCAAGCCTGATTTTTTTGTATTGAATCCAGCTTTACCTGCATAGTTTTCTTCCAATTAGCATCAGTTGTAGCGTCTTCATATGAGTTCCTGATTTCTTGCGTACAGGTTACGTATCTGGTCATCGGTTGTTCGTTGGTGAATCTCATTAATTTGTCGCAATCCCTGTAAGGGTGTGTTGTCAAAAGGTACAACATTACTCGCTCCCACTTCATTTGATGATTGATGAGTTTCATTTGAGGCTTCATGATTGTCGTTACCTGGTATTGAACCTATAAAACCAAACTGGGTGAGGATAAGTGTAATTGAGTAGGGATTTGGATTACTAAGGCCCAACTCAATGTCTTTATCTTATGTATTTGCTACTTGCCCAGTATGAATGGGCTCATTAACCTGCATTTTGGCACAAGAAGAGATTGTCTTTTCATTACTACTCTCCCTGTGGCTCATGTTTTTTAATCAAAAACCACATCTTTTCTTGACAACTATCTTATTCTCTTTAGTGTTAAACAGTGTGCACCTTTTTGTTCCTGGTTCAAACCCCAACCACACGAGGTAAGATGACCATTTAACCGCTTTAAATGTTCCACGCATCCAAATACCTTTTAATGACTCAAATTGGGCTTCTTACCTCTCCAGCCTTCATAGGGTGTCATGCCCTTTGTTGATTTCATCATGATTCTGTTTAGTAGATACATGGCATGCCTGACAACTTCCTCCCCATAGGGCATCCGACACATTCATCGACTTCAATGAGGACCTGGTCATCCTTAAAATTATGCTATTCTTTCGCTCCATAACACCATTTTGTTGTGGAGTGTAGGAAACTATGGTTTGGCGTTTGATTCCATCTTTCTGGAAAAAATAAGTGAAACCCTGTGAAGTAAATTCACCCCCATGATCTGCCTCAAAACTTTTATTTTGAATTCATTTTCATTTTCAAGGTCTATTTTAAAATTTTTGAACTTTTCTAGTTAATCATTTTTTTGCTTTAAGAAGGAATACCCGCATGTAATGATAATGATCGTCTACTATTAACAAGAAATAACGGTTACCTCCTAACATTTGTGTGTTATCTTGCCACATAGGTCATCATGTATTAGCTTAAAAGGCTTGCTTGCTCTCCATTTTGTTTCATCTTGAAAGGGTTGTCTTGTCTATTTAGCCTTTAGACACTCTTCACACACTGTCTTGGATGCGAAATACATGGCATTCCCTTACCAAGTCCTTCCTCGTCACCTCTTCTAAGGCTCGGAAATCTACATGCCCCAATCTGGCATGCCAAACCCATGCTTCTTCTTCTAAAGCTACTGCCAAACAAAATGGTTTAGCTATGTTAAGGGTAATTTTGTACAAATGATTACCTGACCCTTGTACTTTTAAAACAAGCCTTTCTGCCTCATCAAACATGCTTAAGTGGTTGTCTCGTAATATGGATGCTCAAGAGCAGTGTAGGCTCCTCCTTTTGAGTTAAATTAGCCTCATCTAATTTCTACTCAGGCACATTGCATTTAGAGGAGTGATGACAGTATTGATTGAAGTTGAAGCACTTTATGAGCCTCTTATCTTTGTTCCTTGCATTGTATCCTTGTGCTTGGGTTCCTGTGTGACCCTCGCAGAACCACTATAATCGCCTTGATTACTCTTGCCTTTTTTGTTGAATTGTTGTGCCTTTGTCGGACCCTTTATACCGATCTGCATATCTGTTTTCATGAGAAGTAGGCTATTCTCAACTGTTATCTTTGTATGCCTTCAAGTGTCTGATAGCTTCTTCAAAAGGCATACTCTCTACGTATTCATTTGAGGCTTCATGATTATTGTTCACTACAGTCTCTATACCATTCCAGAAGTCTTTCTTGCATATTCATCAATTGTTTCACCTTCACTCATCTGGAGTGCCTCAAACTACATCCTCAACCGAGCTTTTGGACCTAATGTACCTGCACTTCAGGGAATCCTAAAGCTGTTTATCCGTCTTCCTTTTTGCAATATGCGATAAAACCTCATTTGGGATTGATTGAAAGATGAAGGCACAAGTCTGCTTTCTCTTTTTCTCGTCCACAACCGCGCCAGTTTGGGGTTCTATGGCATCTCACAACCTTGGGCATCCATAATTGCTTCCATCTTAATCGACCAAGTATTATAGTTTGTGGAGGTTAATATTGGACATTGAAAAGGAATTAAGGAGCATTTTGAGAAACTGATTGTAGTAGCAACATCCATTGGATTGAAGTAGAGGTATTTAGGCATACACAGTAGGTTGAAACTCAGGTTCTGATACCAAGTGTTGGTAATCAAATGGATTTAGGGAATACAGACAATGAAAACAAGAATAGGATTTAAGTAGCCGGATGTAATCGTTTATTCGATCATAAGATTGAAGGTTGAATGCTTCATTGTAACAAAGAATGGAAATCAAAAAAATTTCGGTCAATCCTTTTAATTTCTAAATTGAAAGCGAAGTTCATTATTCTGCACGTTCAACGTTTATTCCCTAAAATCTCGTTGTGGATTACTAGGTCAACATTACACTTTCACTATGCAATATATTTTATAGACCTATAGACATGTTAGAGTAACATTTAGCCTGCATGTTTTAATTTTTAAGATCACGTAAGAAAAATTATACAATGTCCATATATGCACAAATATAATTTGTATTTCAATTAGCAATTTTTAATTAATTGCTAATGCTAATGAGTTTGGAGTTAATACTCACAGATTATATTAGGGATGAGCTCGGTACCGTACCTGTATTGAACTGGTACCGGTACCGAAAGTACCCAGTTCCGAATTTTATAAAAAACGAGTACCGGTACAAGTACAGATATCGGTACGGCACGGGTATCGGTACGAAACAGGTACCGGTACGGTACAGGTATTTCGGTACGGTACCAGTATTTCGGTACCCGATACCTCTTTGGTACCCGTTACCTCCACAACATTATTTTTTAGGCTTGTTGCATGGTGCATGTTTAGTTATGGTACCAGTACCTATTTTTGTACCCGTTACCCAGTAATGTTTGGTACCCGATACCTCTAAAAGTTTATAATAACTAAACAAGAATAAAATATCAAAAAAGCATCCACATGTCCAACAAAAATAATACATAGACTTGACAATCATTCTAAATATCAACAATTCGACACTGACCCAAAAAAGATTAGTAAATTGATTTTACTTCATGATGATGAGTTTCATCCTAAAATAATTAACATCAATAAGATCAATACCAATACCAAAAGTTTCAAAATACCAAAGAAAGTTAATTTTCGATTTGATCACTATGTTGTCCTTCCTTTTTCAAAATAGGCTATTCGTATTCAGGTACGATCGGTACTATACGGGACTTTTGGGTAAAGTACTGGTACTGGTACCGGCCAATACCGATCTCGAAATATAAAAAAATCAAGTACCGGTACCGGTAGCTTATAGATATTTTCGGTACCAGGTGGGTACAGGTACTGGGTACCAAATGCTCATCCCTAGGTTATATTGGTTGTTACTAATAAAGATGTATAAAATCTGTACCGATAAAGGATAACTTGCTACTGATAACAATTCTTTAACATTAAGCATTACTAATAATCTTGTAAGTAATGAAGAAGGTTAACTTGTTGATAGCAAGTTGGTACTTATGGTAGAAGACTTGTATTGATGAGTGAGTTTTCGTTGAAGGGGTTAGAGAATTGAGTTTCCAATGATCTAAACTTAGTGTTGATTAAGATCGATAATTTTTTTGTTGACAAGTACCTTACTGGTGATAAAGCCGTCTACTGATGAAAACAATTTGTTGTCGAGCAAATTACCATCGAGAAAAAGAATACTCCCTATCGATGATAACATTGCAGGCTGATGGCAGGACCGACTCAATATTTTTGGAGGCCTCAAGCGAATTGTAAATCGGGGGCCCTTTTTCAACTTTCATCGTCATAAGCCTTGTATTTTATCCGGTCTTAGAACCGACACAAATAAACTAAAAGGATTATAGTTGGTGAAATTCACTTTTTTTGTTCCTCATGCCTTTTTTATGTGTATTAAAATGTCTCATATATGTTTTAAACAATAGCATATTTTTCCCTTTATACCAGCTAGTTTCATGTTTGATGCATATAGAGACTAATTAACAAAACATCATGATGAAAACCAATGCCGAAACTTGTTATGCCTTAACACTAGGGGTGTTCAATTTCGGATATCCGAAAATTTCGGATAGTAAATTTCACTATCCGAATCCGAATCCAAAATATCCGAATTCAAAAAAATTTTGTATTATTTAATAAATCTTATAAAAATATAATAGTTTTTATTGAAATTTTTTCGGATATTCAAAGTTTTTTATTAAAATATCCTAAATATTTAAAAACATCCTAAAAAGTTAATTAATATTTAATATTTTTAAAATTTTATAAAAATATTTTGGATATTTCGGATATTTCGGATATCCGAAATATCTGAAAATTCTCAAAATCACTATCCGAATCCGAATCCGAAATTTCGGATATCCGAATTTCGGATTTTCGGATATTTCGGATATGGTTTCGGATTCGGATATTTTTTAACACCCCTACTTAACACGGTACCTAAAACCAGTAGATAAAAGTTTTATATTTCATACCTGCAACTCCAACTACAACAAGTTTATAAGCAAGCTTGATATTGTGCCAACAGTATCATTCATTACTCAAATAGTCTTTTGTGTTAGAAACAACATCAATGTAACCTTTCATTAGCTCTGCAACAATGATTGAAACTTAATAAGCATGATCCAACAATTGATTTAAAAAAAAAAAGCAAATAGGATTCAATAATTGATTTCTTATAAACAACTAACATAATCTAGAGATCAAAAGTCAAAACAAAAATTCAAATGTATGTAAGTAAGAACTGTAAAGTTATTAAGGAACAATTATAACTTCAAATTAGAAACAAATTAAGTAACAACTCTAACAACAAAACAAGACAATTAAAAAGATCAAACAACCACAAATACTACATATTAGTAACATATCAGAGTACTAGAATTATTATCAAATCCACAATTTTGATTACTTGTAAGCTGTAATAGGAATGTCGAAATCGATCAAACCAGGAAGAACTATACAAGTTAACACAAAAAGCAACATCAGTTTGACAAATCAGTAAGTAATATAGTAATACTAATGTAACCCACTAAGAAAATGAAAGAAAAACTAGAGAGATTAAACTTAAACTTACTTGTCGGCCATAGCCGGTAGCCCCCAGGAAGAAAGAAATCTAACAAAATCCGACCAAACCATGAAGTGCTTAATAGTTCTATTGTAAAACCGACCAAAGTAGTGAAAGTACCAAGGCATGTAGCACAATAGTTGGTCAAGGTTGATCATAATCAAAGTAGGGCAGAAGACTTTTTTTAAGAAATCAAAACTCAAGCACTTAAGCAAACTAGTGAAGAATAGAAAAAAAAATCGATGGAGATTAAAGACGATTTTTCATTCCTAGAGATGAGATTCAACTGTCGTTCTATTTTCCAATGGTGATTGTGTTTTTCATCGACCGTGAACACTTCAATCATCCGGCCCTGTTCAAGTGGGGGCCCCAAGCCCTAGCTTCACCTGCTATAACTCTTGGGCCGGCCCTGGCTGATGGTGTCAAAAGATCCATAATGGTGTAGCTTTAACATGACATCATGTGTTTCTAGCTTCTTAAATTAAATCTAATTGTTCCATCTAATTACAAAACTTACCATCAATAATATAAATCATTGATCATTATTAACATCATAAATTTTGTTTTCAAATTCGTGGTATTTGACATATATAATTGAAACTTCTCATATATATACGTATATATACACTCTAATAAATAAAAATTCTATGAGACATTGTCTAAATGATACAACATATAAAATTGTTATTTCCTGATTAAATTCTTCTGTTCATATTTAATTCTTAATTAAATATCATATATTTTTGTTTGCGGAAAACTCTCAATTAAATATCATTCAATTAAAAAAAACTTATCTTCCAACAATTGGTCCATCATTTTTATAGTTGAAATTTAAAGTTCATAATTTTAATTTAACTAATTTCAAATCTTACCATAACATATTCCTTATTTACCAAATTAAATTTCATTACAAATTATGACTTATTTTCAAATTATTTTAACATCTACAAAGTTAGTACATCATAATCTTTTTAAAAAAATATAATTAAAGGTAAGTAAACTTATTTATTCAAAAAGTTCAAAATATAAATTGGTAAAAACTGAAACTCACAAAAAACTTAACCATGACCTTAATATATGATTACCAAAATAAAAGGAATAATAAGTTACCTAATATGTTACCAAAATAAATGAAAGTTATAATTAAAAATAAGTTAATAATTATTCCAAATATAATCTACTACTACTATGTAATACAGAAAGGATGGGTACCTTTGTAATTTTACCACCCTTGTAAGAGTCGTCGGTCGAATGTCCGTTTCACCTTCGGTTGAAGGCCCTACCCGTTTACCTTCCCGGGGCTACGTTTACATATATCGGCCTTTGATGCCACTGCAGCCGTGTCTCCAAACCCGGGTAAGCATTTGATTTCCTCTGTGTATTAATCTTTCATGTTCTATTCTCCCCATATATGTTCGTTGTTTGTTTTTGAACCAGGAACTAGAACAATATCATCATCATAGTCGACACAGGTATGCCTTTTGTATTGTGTACAGTTTATATGATATCTCATGTTGTTCAACCTGTTTTCTTTACCTTGAAAAGCAACATTTATGATTTTCTAAATCAATTGTTTTTGTTGTTGCTAAGTTTTAACTTTAGGTTTTTAATTCCATGCTTTGTCAAATCGAAAATGTGATCTAATTGAAAAATCAGCATATGAAATTGTTTGTTTAAAACTTGATGCTAACATGGGTTCTTTATTCCTAACACTGGAGTAGTTAAATTGGATTCAAGTTTTTTTTAATGAGTTTGGAGGATCAAATGGTGTGTCACATCTAACATAATGGATACTAAACCAAAAAATGAAGTGCCCTGATCATATTTAAGCAATTTCAGCTTTACTTACTTTAGTTACTAGGAAAAGAAGGGATAGTAATGAAAATCAAGTGAACTTAGAAACTGCCATTAACATGAATGATTGATGTTTTTACGAGGCTGTTGTTGAGTGTAGAGCACAGGCTACATAGTGGAATTCTTGTAAGGATTGAAATATTAATTTTGTATTCATTTGAATCTGATAGCTTGAAACTTGGTACACAAGGTTTTTTTTATTATTAAAAGTGCGTTTTTTTCTAGGTTATTGTTATTGGGGCAGGATGGGGAGCATTGTGCATCAAGTGTTTCACATTTAACAAACTATTTTTTTTTACTTAGTGATTAAGAATAAGCCATGATTTCATCCTGATGTCATGTTATTTCTTGAAGGATGTTACATAAGATATGAAGACGTGATTCCTGGTAAAGGTAACATCAAACATGACGTTTATTCTATGGTTATATCTAGCACAGTGCGCCCTGTCATTGTTTAAGTGGAGAGCATACAGAAATGGAAAACAACTCCAGTGTCAGCTTAATGCAAATGCTGTTAATGGTGAAGATATAATCAAGCTACAACAGGTTGTCATGAAGGTGCAAGCTACTTCAAGGGATACTTGGTAATATTATTGAGCTTAATTAGTTTTCTTTTTATAGAATATACTGAATGTTCAACGTTTATAATGTTAACTTTATATTATTATCTTAGAACTCCATTGATTGACCAATGTCAATTCATAATAGATGATATAATATAGTAGGTATCTTTTAGAGCTCATGGGACTGAGACAACACTTAAGCTGCATTGTAGGGGATAACACTTTCTCTAGCATTGTTGATTTTTAATATGAACTCTATATATTTTTTTGTTCTTAAATTTGTAGTTTTGGTGGATATTAAAGCCCTCAAAGAAGCCTTCGATGTTGTCGTGTCTATTTACTTTTAGTTGCAGTATACTCTTGCTATTGATATATGTAGCATTGTTAATAGTAATTTGTTTGACAATTCAGCATTTCATATTCGAATTGACCCTTTTCATTTACATGCACCTTCTTTAAGTCAATTTGTTGTATTCTGCACCTCACGCCTTCATACAAAAAATGCGTTGCCTCTTTTTATCAGCATAACACATGCAAGAAAAATAAGCCCTGCAGCGTTTCTAAATTTGTGTACAGGTGACAAATAGACAGATTGGTGGAGCTTTAACCGGTCAAAACACGTACGTAGTATGGTTCTGGCTGGGTCGACTTGCAAGCACCTTGTCCACTTTATTAACTTTAGTAATACCATAATAGAGTTTTTGGAATCTAATAAGGAGAGAGTAGGCAGTATAATATGTTTTGGATGTATTTTGAACCCATTTGACTTGATTATCTTTTAGCTAAATATTTTGATTTAAGTCGTTTGACCTGCATAGGTATATCATAATTTATAACCCTAACCAACTTGTTCGTTAGTAAGCAATTTGAGATAGCCTCCTGTTATTCGTATCACTTTTCCTATATGATCTTATTCTTTACCTCCAATGGCTTTCTTAGAAGGTTTGTAGATGCCAAATCATGAACAGTACCCTTCTTAAAATGATCAAAATCCAAAGGGACAAGAAGCAAATTATGACTATTAAGCATCTGTAAATGGACAAACTATGCATTATAATTTTCGAAGGGTGTTCCTTCCAAAACTGAAGAGGATCAGGTAATAAATATTCAAGGTTTTAAATATTTTAATTGGTCTATTTTGTATAGATGCACATTTACTATACTAGGGTTGTCGATCAATTGATAATTTGTAACAAAGTTTGCAACTAATCTCTTCTCAATTTCTTGCTATTCTAAGGTTGAATCAATCTGACAATGACATTACGCATCAGGTTTGTGTTAATTACTATGTTGTCCTACAAGATCACTGGTTTTTTAATTATGTTATGATGATCTTCCATGCTTAAATAATACAGTAAAACAATTCAGTTTTTTTGTCTGATCTTGGAGGTAAAGCTCAAATTCAAGTACAGAGCAGCTTTCTCCCGCTGTAATTGCAGCTCAAGTTATTCGATCTTAAAAGTCACTGAGGTCACACGAAACAATCACCTGCACAATCTAATTACCAATATAACAGTTGACCCCTCCACTCTGGAAGCTCTGATACATAGTGTTGGTGTTGGATATAGTTGTTGTATGTTTCTTTTTCTTGTACCTTATGTAATCATCTAACGGTGCTGATTGTTTCTAAATTATAATTATGTAACGAAATTCTAAAATAAGTTTTGACAGATAGATATTTTGTTCTTTTGGGTGTTAAGTTGACTACATGACATTTATAAATGCTTAATTTTTACAGTGAAATACCTACTTAAGAATCATAGCCATCCAGATTATATATATTCCAACCAATTTTATATACTAAAAAGGTCCAACTAAGAGTCTCTGCATGACCCGTACAATGAAAATTTTGAATAGAAGAAGAGTCCAACTAAGGGACTCTGCAGGTCCAACTAAGAGTCTCAGTAGGTCTAACTAAGAGTTCTTGCAATATGAATAGAAGAATATTTGATTACACAATTCTAAAACTTGAATGTTATAAATGATTTTGGGCACCCTTTTTTTTCTTTAGGCATACAACGAAGAGTTCTACAGGACTCGTGCAATGTAGATGATAATTAATGGTTATTTGATAGAGGTGACAAATTGGCGGGTTGGAATGGTTTGAAAACGAGCGATCTTTGGTTATGGTTCAATAAGGATGGGTTTAGACCAAAACATCTTTGGTTTATATTTATATGTACCATGGTTTTAAAAAACGGTTGAGGCGAGGCGTGCCTCGAGGTGAGGCGCCCAAAAAACGAGTCTGAGGCGCCGCCTCAGGGGATTGTTTTGTATGTGCGCCTCATATGACTGAGGCGTTCGTCTCGGGTGCGCCTCATGTGCGCCTCAAGGCGCCTCAGGGGGTTTTTCACTTTGTTTTTGATGTTTTAGACTTTTTGTGTCAGTTTTAAACATTCCATGTCTTTTTAATATGTGTTTTTTGATGTTTTTGATGAATCCTATGATGAAATTAGTCTGTATTTTATTTTTTATAAGATATATAACCTTCAAAACATTAACTTAGGAAATAGTTTTCGTAGTTAAATATACAGCACCAACAATGTATGACATCCAAAACCATCAATTTTTGTACTATCATGTATATTCTCCTACTTTTCATTAAAAACATAATATCGATCTGATTTGTTTACGCAATGTCACACCTGAGAAGGCCAATATATGTATGCCATAAGTTTATGTATCGCTATGATTTCATCTAAGTTTCTGGTATTTAACTTTGCTTAGTTTATGCTTTTATTTTGTCGCAGCTTGAACCTTTAAATTAATAAATATGATGAAGTCATTGATGAAACATTCATGATATCTGCCGGTAATGACTAAATTAATTGAACACTTAAAAAGACGGTTGTTTACTTCATGTCCTTATTTAAACAAGTTATGTATGGTTAGAAACAGGAACAGATAATGACCTTACTGTGCATCGCTTGTAACTTGTTGTTTTGCCACTTGTGATTATTTTTTAACTTACCAATGCACTACTTTTATTGCTTTCCAGTTTCCCTGACTTGATGCATTTGCAAAGCTTCAAAACATTAATTTAGGAAATACTTTTCGTCCTTAAATATACAACACCAACAATGTATAAACCCCAAACCCATCAATTCCTGTATCATCATGTATATCCTCCTGCTTTTCATTAAGAATCTTCTATCGATTTAACTCGGACTACTACTATTCTTCAAATACGTTATAGTATTTTCCACCACCCAAGCCAAGTGTTTTGAAAGTTTATACAGTTTTATAAACACCAAAAAACCAACCAAAATAATTCTAATTACCACAAATCACCCCACTCCCTCCCCCCAACCCCACTTTACCCGACATTAAAAGATAATTACTTAGTAACACAAGACGCGTTGTTATACAAAATAACTTTAGCCAACTGATTCGACGGTTTGAACAGTTTTATAAACAACAAAAAACCATCTCAAATAATAATACTTACCACAAATCACCCCCCACCCACCCCACTTTACCCGATATTAAAAACTAATTATTTAATAACACAGTCTATATAACTAAAAACAAAAACCAAAAAACATTATTAAAAATAAACTGAAAATAACACCCCCCACCCAAATTAATCTTCCATACACTTCCCCTCCGGGTCCATATTTAACTACGAATGTAGCTATGCAATGAATATTAACCTATCTGCCAAATTTTTGTTTATAACTCCAAAATAAATAAACCTGAAATGTTGCGGTCACATCTTCACAAAAATTGTAATCATTTATGAAACCTAACATGTATCATAGAGGCTTAAACTTCTAAACAAACAATTGGCACATCAAATACAACAAGTTCATGCCGCTGTGCTGCGTAACTCATACCAGAAATCCACACATTGCATATATCATTTTTGATTTATCTTGTGTCTTCACATGATGGGATACAAGTATGCAATTACTCGATATATACATAATGAGTGTAATAAATTTTGAAAGTAACCTACAATCGTTAATTAGATTTCCTTTTACAAGTGTTGAATAAAAAGACGGGGGATGTTGTGATGAGATGTAACCAAATCGAATGACCTAAAATACATTGAAATGTACTTCATCCAAAATATATTTCCACTCTAAAAACGTTGCTACATTTGGGAATTGTTGTATGAATATCTAAGTATAGTACCTATTAATCATAAGAATGCTAACATCTTCAATGACCTGCGCCACAAAATCACCGATAACTTTAAAAACATGACTTCTGTACATGTTTTCGAAGTTTAGAAAATATTATGTTGGACCTACCAAAATTTCCTTTATAACTCCTGAATAAATACACCTAAAATGTTTCTCAAAAAAGGGGGCATTTATTAAGCGTACCATGTATACATGGGAGGGCATTTCCCTAAAAAGCAAGCAACTGGTACCTGTAAATCACCTCTTACACTGTAGTTTTATATATATAGACATGTATCGATACATGTACATATATTTATGCACACATATATACTCAACATGACACATTAGACGTCACACTAATACTTGCTAATTAAACGTTCTTTCGTCTCGGCAACTACACCAGGATCATTTAAAAGTCTACATATATTTACCTTCTATGTTTACTAAAAACAGTGTGATCGCCTCCCTACATACTATCATATCATAATTTTCAACCCAGCAACTACACCAGGATCATTTAAAAGTCTTCAGTCCATTCATTACTACAACGTACCCTATATTCATTTCACATGTCGCCTTGCGCAGGCACCCACTATCTTCTTACATGCAAAACAAACTATTTCATTTCAATTTTTGTTTTGCTATTATAATTTCATGGTTTCACACATGGCTTTACGGTTTGTCATTTTCTACTACAATACTATTACAATTCTCTGTTCGTAAGCATTTCAAGTCTAATATTCATCACTGTTAGATATGTTAACATACGTATGATCTGTTATGGTGAGTTTTCTTTCAATCATCTTTTATCTTTTATTGACAAACTATATAATGATATTGCTTCCAAATAATTAAAAATAATAATGTTACTTATACATAAGGTCTTTGCATGGCATTGTAAAATTGGTTTGTAAAAGACAATTTTTCACAAAATACTAATCAAGTTTTAAAAATATTTTAATTTAAATAATCAAATTAGATCAGTCATGCACATTTTGACTAGATTGACACTAAACCACCAAGTCAAGTTATCAGTGGATTTTTTTTTTGTGTCAAGAAAGAAATAAATGAGAAGATGTTAGGGTCGGGATTTTATATATATGTAATTATATTAATATATTAAAAATAGAATATTAATTAAATTTAAAATTAAAAAAAAAACATGAAATTCAGGTCACCACTCCACATTAGCATTAGAAAAAAAGAAAAAAAATATCTAATTGAAGAAAAAAAACATGCTTAAAAGCATATTAAAACCTATATTTTTTTAAAAACATGAAAACTAAGTGAATTAATTGAAATACTTTTTAAACTTAAATGGTCTATTTGAAACACTTTTAAAACTTGATTACTATTCTGTAAAATTATCCTTTTTTAAAACTACGTTTTTTAGTATTTTATCAATTTCCTATTTTGTTTTTAACAGTGATATTTTTATCTACAACATTTTATATGTTATTTATAAATATAATTCATGTCAATTTAACTTCATGCTTTTTTCAATAAGATACAATGTTTTATTTTTGCATACTAAGTAGCCCCTTTATCTTAAATGTTCGTTTTATTTCTAACACTCATAATACATTTAATACATTTGATATTATTGTTTTATTATACACTTAATGATATTTGAAGATAAATTATACCTTGTGTAAATAAAATAAAAAAAAGACTTCAAATTCAAGTAAGGTATACTCAATTCATATAGCAGATAAATGTTTCATGAATACTTTAAGGATATGCTATCATGTGTTTGTGTGATCAATTTATGTTTTATATCTTGTTTTTATGTTTTCTTTTTTGATTCAAACATTTTTATACTTAATAAATAACATCCTTTGTTTATAAAAATTGTTATAAAAAAATTTACCAAACGAATATTCAATTGGAATACCTATTTCTTTTCTCACTTAATAAATCATAACCATTCTCATTCAAAGTTTGCAATAAATCGTTTTAAACCATTTATATATGTATAACCGGATATGCTTTTGTATTTATTAAATTTCTTTTCAAAGTAAAAAAAAATAAAAAATAAAAAATAAAAAATAAATCACACACACACAATTAGTGTTTTAGAGTTTTTAGTCAACAGTTTGATTTTGTACTTCTATTTTTTGAAAAATAAAAGAATGAAGTTATTAATACGCATACACAACATCCAGAATCGGTCTAAAAGGTCAAGGTGTCAACATTCATTCTCATAAAAAATATTTGAAACCGGTATTAATTCGAGTTATAAGTTTTTAATATCCATTATCTTATTTTAAAGTATATCTTATTCATATAACTAGTTGTTTTTCCAACCGCGCTTCGCAGCAGGGTTCGAATCAGGGCTCAGACATATCATCATAGTCATATACATGTTAACTTGAAAGTACCAAATGTCTCAGATGAACTCAACCTCCTCATCATCATTGACGTGTCAATCTCCACATGATAATAGAAACAACTGAGATAGAGTGCAACCACGGTCAACAACATAATACCATAAAGATATAAAAATAACCGCGAACATGTAGTAATACCTATGCAAAGGCTTAGAAGTGATGCTTGATTGCGGTTGCATACCGTAAACGCTTACCAAGCCATGGCAACCGACAAAAATCTTGGTAAAAAATTATAGCCTTTAAGGTACGAAAAAAGTCAAAAGTCTCAGATGAACAATGGTTCATCATCATCGACACAGAGAAATAGCAAGACGCAACATGTGAAACCGAATAAATAACAAAGTCTAAAACGACCTAATGCTCATCATCATTGACCCAACAATCAGTGGACAGATCTGAAAACCCCAAAGGATATCAGAAAGAAATCGCGACCACCAACTCCACCTCAAACATGAATGTGAGGCGGAACGACAACCAGAGCAAAATCCATCGCCACAGCCACACAAGACCAGCAAATCTAAAAACCCAAAAGGGGCTTTCATCATCACAGACCAACACCACTTTCATCCAAGGTTCAGATGACAGAAAATTCCCCATCATCACCAACATAATCCACCAGTACATAAGAGTCGTCAACAGTAAACAGAGATCTCAGACATCAAGAAAACCATCGTCACCGACAGCGCCACCAGGCGGCAACTCTCCAGTAGACAATGAAAATCCCATTTTCTCTCTAAGCAAATTAAACAACCCATCAAAAGGCAAAACACAACATGCATCAGAAGCAACATCTCCGCCAGCAGCTACGGTTTGCAATACGGGGGCTTAAGTGGACACAGAAGGCGGAGGAGCCACACCCCCAGCCTTCCGACCCGTCACGAAGTATTTCTCGAAAACCCTAGCCACCAGGAACCTTTAAAATAGCATAATAACAACACGCATCAGGGAGTTATACACGGTATGCATGGAGTAGTACGTGGTGGGAACCCACGGTGGAGCTATAGCCGGAGAGGAGATGCCAATCAGAGACCTCCACCATCTGTACTGCCCCTCGCACACAACCGGAAACCCCTTTCTCTCAAATCGAATAAAAAAGCTGACCAAAAAACCTTATAAACGGTAAACGCAACATGCATAAAGGGTGAAGGAGCAAGATCGTAAATATGCAACATTATGGTGGCCAATATCAAAACCCACAAAAGTCATTGGTTTATTCATATATAGGTTAATAAACTTATTATACGTCTTTCTGTTTTATATTCTTTATTATTTTTAGGTAACTTGCCAAGAATTCTCTTGTTAATACTTCAACTGATATTAAACATATTACCTTTTAGTTGTAGTAATCATATATCTGATCAAGTGAGTACCATGTTGTCACGCGCTTAACTTTTGAGACTAAACAAACAAAATTATGTTGTTTCGTCTAAAATTATTTCAGGCAGAGTTTCCATTTTTTTATTATGTATTTTATCATTACGTGTTTTACGTATACCTCTCTATTTCTTCATTTAGTGGATTATGTTAATTATTGGACTATGGTTTTAAAGATAATATCCATATCAAAGGAATCACATATATGTATATATACATGGAGACATAAAATGATAATAAATCTCATAATAACATGTTTACACATCGAATCTTACATGTGATAACTCATAAAAATACATTGTTATAACTAACTTACATCAAATCTCATGAATCACCTTTTTGTTTCACTTAAATCTTTGAGCGGTTGATCAAATTAAATGTATATGTGTTATGTATATCACGATGTACATTCAAATTTACAATATGCATGTATTTGAAAAACAAGATAACATGAACAATAAATAACGGTACGATGGAGCATGACGACAGCCTATACTCGACCAAAGCAATGCTTATCCATTCTAGTTGTTAACATTATCTAAATCGGTCGTATGTGGAGAAGACAAAAGAGGTTGTTGGGGGTTGCTTCCGTACATACAATTGACCATTAATACGTTTGTACGCAAAACAAAATAAGTCTAAATATAGAATAAACTAGACGTGTGTCTTTTGTGTATGTTTTTCTTTTAATAGTAAAGAGATCGAGTGCAAGTTAGAAAATAAATTGAATCCTAACAAATTAATTGTAATCCAAATATCTCTTATCAGTTATCAACAAATTCGTCTAAATTAGTATTCTTTTTAAACTAAAATACTCAATATTGTTTACAAGATGTGTATTGAAGAAAGTAAAAATAATGAAAGTGTGTGATCATGATGGTTTTATTGTTATAAACTTATCACGCATGGAAAATCACTACAATGATTTAATATGATTAGGGGATTATATGACTAAGTGGAAGGATGATTGTGATGATATAATTTGATAAAAAGGATTATGTCGATCATGGGTGGAAGAACAACCACTCTAATGGGTCATATTTGAGTGAAATTATCTAGTTTTGAAAATTTCAATTGGGTGAAAATTTAATGTTGAGCAGTAGACCCGACGTAACTTGATATGAGTCGTGTGAAATCAATGAAAAAAAATATGAGATTCATGTGTGGGTGCAAAGTGATTAAAAAGTAGTAATGCATCTAATATTATATGAGTTGCGTGAAATATATGAATAAAGATGTAAAAACACACTTGAGTGTATTTTTAAGATAAAGATTTAAAGATAACTAACAGATGCCCTATAAAAAATTTAGTTGAATGTTTGAGGTCATGTCTAAAACTAAATTTTGCCAAATTTTAATTCACTAGAATGGTTGCTCTTCCGCCCATGATATTAATCTTTTCCAAAAATACACTCAAGTGAGTTTTTACAGATGTATTCATATTTCATCTTATAAAACATTGGGATACATGACTACTTATTAGATACATGACCACTTATTAATCACATTGCACCTACTTCACACGTCCATTTCATATGTTTTACTAATTTCACGCGACCCATATCAAATTAGGTTGGATCTACTACCGAATATTCTTATATTTACAACCAATTAAACATTTCAAATGACATAATTTCATGCAGATATGATTTATTAGATGACACAGAATGAGAACCAGGGAGTCATGAGAAAACTCGACTCCGATTGAGTACACTACCCCTCAAACCCGATGTGTAAAAAAAGTCTTTGCCCACTGGTTATCACTTGTACCAACTGCCCCTTCTATGACAGTTACACAACGGTAACAACACCATTACAAAACAAAATTACAATTTTATATACGACATAATTAAACAATTCTAACTACACTTGATTCTTTTCAAATCTCTCTCAAATCTATACTCACTCATTTCAAAAAATAAAAATAAAATTGGATTCGTGGAACTTGACTTTACTGACTCTTCTTGTTCCAAGGACGAAATATAGAGACGAGTAAGCGTAACTTTTAGCTTTTAACTGCGGTGGTTTCTTTATTATTAGGCGAAGTTCAAGATGCCACCTCATCATCAAAAATTATTTTTATTTATAATAAAAATATTATGTTTTTCTATTTATATCTATGTTTAAATACATGTATCTTTATGTTTGGTTATTCAAATATTATTATTTATGTTTGTGTTTATATTTTAATGAAAAAACTCATAATAGATTAGTGAAAAGTATTTTACAAATAACAATCCAACATTCTTTCCCAAGATGTTTTGGAAAGTATTTAAAATGGATAAGACCTGTTTCTAGTAATTTTCGGTCATTTGGAGACCACTTGGCTACTTCCAAACCACTTTTGATATGGAGAGTCGTTGGAGTTTTACTTCACTATAAAAGTACACTTCGGCTATATGATAGCCAACATACGGGGATGTCCTTACGCACTTGATGAATACTTGAATATATCTGAGAGAACATTATGCAGATGCTTGCAATACTTTTATGATTTGTTATTAGTTTCTATTTGACAAAATCTCTTCGTGAACCGACTTGCAATGACGTTTAACTTTTATACGTTGCACATGAGCAACGACATAGTTTACTAGGGATGTTAGGGAGCATAAATTTTATGTAACGAGGAGGGAAAAATTGTCGAATCGAATGATGAGTGTAATACACGGGGATAATCACAATCAACTTCTGATAATGCTTGAAGTGGTGACGTCTTAGGATTTTTTGATTTGACATGCATTTTATTGTGAACCAGAGCTAACGATAACAATAACGCCCTTGACCGATCGTATTTTTTCAATGATGTTGTTAATGAAATTGCCGCAAAGTTTCTTTTTTTGTAAACGGGATTGAATATAAATTTGGGTATTATCTTGCCAATGGGATATACCTAGACTAGGTAACAATAGTTAAAATATTGTCGTATCTACCTAAGAATGATTTCGAATGAAAAGTATTCAAGAGAATGCAAGAAGCGGCAACTAGGACGTTGAACAAGTTTTTGGGCTTTAAAAAGTAAGTTGCGTATACTTCAACAACTCGCAAAATAACTACATACCCAAAGAATAATAAAAATCATGTGCACATGTACTATCCTACATAATGTAATTTTGAAGAAGGATGGTGTGGCAATATTTCCCAATTACATAGAGGATCCTTCAAACGATGAAAAGGTGGAGCATGATATACTTTCTCATTTACCATCACGCACAATCCATGAGAACCTTCGATCTGATCCTATCGAGCGTATGAAGCATTAGTATCAATCAAACCAAATGAACCACAAGTATTATTTTATTAATAAAATGTCGTCTTGAATTTTAATTTTTTAAGTATTTTTTTTCTTTTTTATTATTTTTATGTACTTATTTATATTTAGTTATAAAATAAGAAATATAAATACAAAGTTTAAAATAAATTAATTTGGAGAAATGAGAAAACTAGGAAAAATTAGGACGACACTTTCAAACGAAGAAAAACTAGAGAAAGCTAAAAAAAAATGTTAAAGGTGTCAGTGGGAGAAAACCGGTTGTTCATCCCATTTTAGTCTCATTAACACATTACTCAATTATGAATAACAATTACTCTTGTCATCCCAGCAACAACTAAAATAATCAATGGCATTGTCTGCTGCTGGAGTCTGCCATAGTGCCACTAGCCTGCCACTCCTCTTCGAGTTTTCGCCCCTCCACTCTATCGATTCAAAAACAACCATCAAATTGGTATTTTCTTGAAATTTTATTTTTTTATTTGATTATTTTTAAAAGTATCGATTAATTTTTTGAATAGATTATATGATACTTTATATTTGATTGTTACCAAGTTAGATTCGGTAATCGAATCTTTATTAGTCATTTGGTATTGTGTTCATTCGTCTTGCAACTTAAGAATATTGTATACAATATTAGCATGAAGTTTGTTGGTTGATTTGGGTTTAATTTTCAGTTTAAAGATAAATTGAAAGATGTTGTTTTTTACTATACATTTTTAATAACAATTGTTTAGAAAAGTTTCTCTAGGTGATGACATGGCTTGTTTTTCGAAACATAAAGCAAATTTAAGAATATTGCTTTCTATTACATTTTTAATGAGGGTTGGCGTATTTTTATTATATATTTGTAATTTAATTTACTTGTTACGTGACCCGATATGGATCAAACCAAAAAATTTAAATTCTAGTGATAGAGAACTAAGCATAAAAAAATTACCACAGCAATGGAAAAAAATTTACATCCGCCACTACGTTAATTACTGATGGGATGACCCTGTATAAAATTATAATAGTATAATAACTGTAAGAGATAATTCTTAAGGTAAAGTTGAGTGAGTATTAACTTGTTACAGTTCATCTCTAAGTGATTTTTTGAAGTGTTTGTTTATTTTTCCGCTACAAACAAACCCTTGGTATTTTGAAATCTTTGTTAAAATGAGAATTTTGATCTTCCATGATAAAATTTGTTCATACTTTCATTCAGTGATTTAACTGAAACTTTTTATAATTCTGAATTGATATCTAAGATATTTTGTATTCCTAAATATCATAACATATAACAAAATCACTTTTTACTAGAAAGTGGAGACTTAAGACAATTTATGATGCCAAAGAGGCTTTGGTACAGTGGTAATAAGCAGAATGTCTCTTTGGTGTAAACCATGTTCAATCATGGTAAATAAGTAGCTCTGATGATTTAGAAGTAAAAGTAAGATAAGTTTATCGTTAAAAAAGTTATAATATTATGATAATATCTGAACTTTAATTTAACAACCAACAATATTATTTAATACATAATGATCGTATGATATGTGTTCATTTGAGAAACATGGAAGTTGGGAACCAAACGATCAAAATAATGTTTGGTTGTTATTTGCAATTTCACTTGTGAATAAGACGTCTAAATGCGAATGGTGTGACGGTGATAGTAGCGGCGGTGAGGTTGGTAATGGTATTCATGGTGGTCTCCGTCATACATAGTGGTGGTGGTAGTGGTAGTAGAAGCGGATTAAACATCACAATAGCATTATTGTTGTATTTTGGAAAGCTTATATAAAATAGACAAATAGGGTTCAAGTTAGGCTTCAAAATTGTATTTTAGCACATGAGGTACTGCTAAAATAACCTTAAGTTTTGTCACCAACCCACAAACTGATGTACCCATAACACACTTGCCAAGTTGCAGGAGATGGAAAAAGATTCTGAGAAATTCATTAAAGATATTGATCAAACCGACAAGTCTCACCTAAGTCGTGGAGCGAGTCTATTTCAAGTACAGTGGGTGAATTTCATGGCCTTCTTTAGGTTCAACATGTACCCACTTGCGACGACTCAACTTGTGGTGTTCAAACTTTACGCGACCTTCTTTTAAAGCATACAATGTGTGATCTTTGCCCATTCCAACATAATCTCCCAGGTGGAAATGAGTGCCTCTTTGTCATACAATAATATTCTCAGGTATCACTCTCAGTACAATCAACATGACACTACAAGAAAACAGCTCTATCGCGACGACAAAAGTCGTCACCATAGGTTCTATTTGCCGTCGCTATAGCCTATGGCGACGACATGTCATCTTCATAGGGTGAGTAGTCAAAGCCTTGTCGCAATAGCTCAAAAATTGGTCGTCCCGATAGACGTAGTCGCCATAGAACCTTGTCACGACGACATGTTGTCGCGACAAACTCGTCGCAATAAATATTTTTAATTTAAAATTAATAAAAAAATACACCAGGGTGGTTTTCTTATAGTGTGAGTTCAAATATGGTGAAACAGATCTTTAAACAAAGAGCAGAAACATATTTTGAATGTGATTATCTGATTTAACCAAAACATTTTATAATTCTGAATTGGCATCTAAGCTTTTTTTTTTTTTTTTTTATTTCCTAAATATAATAACTAAACTAAATCACTTTTTACTAGAAAGTGGAGACTTAATAAAATTTATGATGCCACAAAGGCTTTGGTACAGTGGTAATAAGCAGAATGTCTCTTTGGTGTAAACCATGTTCAATCATGGTAAATAAGTTGGTAAATAAGTAGATCTGATATGAAATGATTTAGTAGTAAAAATATGATACGTTTGTTGTTAAGAAAAATTAAAATAAATAAATAAAAATTATGATAATATCTAGAACGTTAATTTCACAACCAACAATACTATATATCTATACAATTATCAGCTAGATCATCAGTAAAATAAAACATATTTTGCATGTCTTACAAATCATTAATGTTTTGCTTAAACTCACATGTGCGTGAGTGAAAGCAGGTATTTAATGGATGGGGTCACTTTCACCATATACATTGAAGTTAATTTTTAGAGTAAACTTTGTTTTTGCTTCATGTGGTTTGATCAAAATAACGGTTTAGCTTTAAAGGTTTCAAAATCTTGATTTTACTCCTTATAGTTTGCTATTCGTTTCAATTAACTTCAACTCACTAACAGCGTTAAATATTTCTGTTAAAAGGATGGGCATTTTAGTCATTTTACTGATAGGGGTCAACGATGTAATTTAATCAAACTTGTTTACAGAATTAAAAAAATTAAAAACTTCTAACACAAATATCTTCATTCTCTCTCTACTATCTCTTTCTCTTTATCAAAAACCCTAGATCAACCATGACATAGCCACTGCCCACAAACAACCACACCACTACCACGTAGCCAAACCACCACCACCGCACAGTCGCAACCACCACCAACCACACAGTCGCAACCACCACCAACCACACAATCACAACCACACCAATACCACACAGCCGCAACCACCATTACCACTCTGCCTCCTCCTTCGTTCCATCACACCACCGCCACCCAATGAACACAGTTGATCCACTACGCCACCATTGCCCCTTGAACCACGGGTCGCCCCATTAAACAACATTGTCTTTGTTGTCGCCTTAAACCACCACACTAGATCTGAAGGCAACTGACTTGGGAATCACCATCACCTAATCACCAGATCTGAGAATCTCGTAAGTTGCAGACGATCGGGTTAGGTTACAGGCTTCGATTTGGAGAGAAAGAAAATTAAGTAGGGTGTTAGTGGTGGCGACAAGTGGCTTTGCTGTTGGTGGAGGAAAAATTGTATTGCTGGTGGTGACTTGCTACTGGTGGCAGTTGATGATGAAGATGAAAGGTGGTGTTGGTGCTGGTGATGATGATGGTGGTGGTAGTGGTGAGGGGGAGTCATGCGGTTCAATGTATTAAACAATTATGAAGCAGCTAATGAGTTCGGTGAGGTTTGTAGGGCTTCCGTGGTGGTGGTCTATGGTGATGATGTCTGTGTTGCGATTGTGCTAGGGTTTCAATTGTTGGTGGACGGTTGATGATGAAAATGAAAGGGGTATTGTAGTTTTTTTTTTTCGACAGAAGATTGTGGAGGCGGCGGGAAGTTGTGACATCCGGTAATTTTCCGTTACCAAACTCCGTTTGTTCCGTTAAGTCTTGCATACACGTGTCGAGCACACACACTAGTTGTCGTTGAACGTTGGTGACTTAACAATAATCAGTAATATTAAATTGATGATAATTAAGTTAACAATGTGATTATTAAGTTATGCTTATGTGATTTGAATGTTAACTGTAATTTTATCGCTTAACGTGAAAACGTGCATATTTATTTCGTGTGTTTTGTGATAAATGGGAATTATGCATGATTGTTATTTGTGATTAATAATAATTGTGTTTAGTAGTTAAAAACTATTCAAAAACTATTCAAAAAGCTAAATTTTTATAAAATACAAATTATAAGGGTTAAAAGGGTAATTATGGGTTATTTAATAAAATAAAAATCAAAACATAACCCTAGCCCCCACCCATACCCTTCAGCCGCGATCAAGCTTCCAAACACACACACACTTCGAAATCGATCAAGATCAAGCAAGAAACCATCGGATTTGGTCGACTTCAAGTTATACAACGCGTTAGAACCTTCAATTGCAAACTATTACACATCTAAAGGTTAGATTTTTGTATGATTTGATGATTGTTCATGATTGGCCGAAAGTTCCATGCGAATTCTGCAATTGATGGTCGATTACATGTTGTTTGTTGATGTTAATGTGTTTGTTAGATAGATTACATGTTAATTAACGTCAAGTATGCAATAAAGGTTGGATTTTTACAAGTTTTTATGGAAATTACATTAGGGCCGAAACCCTAATTCGAAACTTGCAATTGTGGATCGATTTGTTGATGTTGGTTAGTGTTATTATGTTAGTTGGATTGTATATATGCTAGTTAACGTCGATTATGCAAGAAAGCTATGATTTTGATACATTGTTCATGGGTTACTAATAATAGTAACTTTATTTTGCATGAATTGATGATTGGATGATGTATGAATGTTATGGATGTGTTTGTGATGATGATTAGATGCTAGGTTGATGATATGAACAATTGAAAATCAAGAAGATGTGTTATAATTCATACATTGCTAAAAATAGTAACTTTTGGTATTGAATGTTGATGAATCATGATGATTAAGTGTTGTTGATCATGCTTAGATGTTGTCATGGACTTGAATTGGTATATAATTGATGAATTCATGAATGTAGTGTGAGTTTGATGAATTTGGGATGAACTTTCCCAAAAGGGAAACTTTATTGTGCAAATCCTTGAATTGGATGATTTGAGCATGTTTGGGATATTAGGATCATGCTAGTGTATTCATGGATGATTTCTAAGGTAACTAAATGTGTTGTTTGTGTTGTAAGAATGTTTAGTTGGATAGTTATCTGATTTGGCCTGTTTGTGGGAATTCATGGTAATGGGTCATATGGGTATGTTAGGACTATTGTTGGGTTGTATGTTGATCATGTATGATATGCTGTTGTGTTAGTATTAACGAGTTATCACCTATAATGTCACCAACGGGTCAAACGGGTCAACTGGGTCAAATGTGTCTTGTCTTTCTTAAACCTTGAGTCTCTTGGTTTGTAGAACACTTAGGGTTTCATGTTGATTCTGTGTACATGTACTTATGTACTCTTGTGTTCTAGGTGACCTTTGAAGGTTGTCTTTCCCTCTTTCTTTCAAGTTAAGCTCTAGGTTAATTCTTGCGCGCATCAGGTGAGTTCATGCCCCCCTTATTTTACATAATCTCTTTTGGGGGAGATAGCATACTGTTGATCACAAACGCTTTTATATATTAGTGTGTATAATATTGATATAGTGTTGTTTACCATGGAAAGTCCTCACACTTTCGGATTGTTAATATTGAATAGCGGGGAAATCTTGGGTAGTACTACTGGGTCTGACGAGCCCCACCTGTGCGACTCGAGGTCAAACGGGTGCAATTTTGTCCTAACACATATTCGTCACGACATGGTAAGTCGTGACGGGAGGCAACAAACGTAACACAGTCAGCTTCGATCGCGAAATCACTATGATTAATATTTTTATGTTAATAGACTAGCTATCTATTGCAATACACTACTTATGCTCTGGAAACTGTTGATTGGTTTATATTTTAACGCAAACTCTTGAACTCACCAACCATGTGTTAACTTGTTTAGTATGCTATTCTCAGGTTAAGGTTGCCAGTTGCCTAGGAGCACGCACACCAGCATCGTTGAGTTGTCTACATTGTTTGTTTACACATTTGGGTTTATTTTCCTATTAAACATTTGTGTTTGGGGCGTGTATGTTTTGCGCATTCTCTTTGCATACTACTTGTTTTGAGTTTTCTAGTTTTAAAAACGCTTCCGCAGTATTTTAAACGTTAACTCTGGTTTTGTTTATGAATCATATAGAGTCGTTCTTGGTAACTAATGACTGAGATCCTGGTATGTCACCCGCCTCGCGGTAAAACCCCGCACGCGGATTTTGAGGGTGTGACAGAAGTGGTAGTGGTGACGGTGTTGGTGTGGGGGTGGCCGGAATAGGTGGTGGTGGTATGGGGGGTTGCCGGAAGAGGAGGCAGTGGTGGTTTGATGAATTTGTTGCTGTTTACTAGAAGTAAATAAAGGCTTTTAATAATTATAGTTTTATTTTGTTAATTTAAATAAATTACACAGTTAGTCCTTTATTAATTTAAGTAATGACATAATTAACCCTTACATGTAAAATGACCTAAATGACCTTACTTTTAACTGGAATATTTAATAGAGTTATTAGCTTGGAGTTAACCGAGACAAATTAGAAACCACAAGGAGTAAAATCAAGATTTTGAAACCTTTGGAGACAAACCGTTATTTGGACCAAACCATAGGGAGTAAAAGTGAAGTTTACTCTAATTTTTATTATTTTAAAATTCTATTAATATTTACAATGAAAAATGAATAATTTATTTTTATTTTTTAAATTTTAACCACATTAGTTTGAAGTACTTCTATTTTTAAATTTAACTTTTGGTTCTTTGATTTTGGCTACTAAAGTTTAAGATTTTAGATTTCGGCCATCAAACTATTTTAGTAAAATATTATTTACCAAGTTTGACCACTAGAGTTTAATATTTTATATTTTGGTCGTCGATTTGTTTTTTCACTTTGGCCACTAAAATTTAGAATCTTAAAGTTTGGTCACTAAACTATGTATATTTAAGTTTGTTTTTTCATTTCTGGCTACTAAAATTTAGTATTTTTGACTTTCACCCCCAAACTTTGATTTTATGTCTTTCGACGAGATGGACAGATAACGACCAAAGTAACGCGGCATCACGTGTAAGAAAATTGACTAGACTCCGCCATGTAGCCATGACTTTGGCTACTAAAGTTAAGGATCCTAGAGTTTGATAGCTAAACTACTTATAGTGAAGTTTTATTTTTTTCAAGTTTGGCCACTAAAGTCTAATAGTTTTTGAGTTTTGCCACCAAACTTTGATTTTATGGTTTCCGATGAGATGGACATAAGGTAATGACTAATAAAGTAAACGCAATGTTGCGTGTGAAAAAATTGACCAAACTCCCACCGCATAGCACAGGGTGAAAAAGTAGTTTAATACATAATTATCGTATGTAGGGGTGTTCAAATTCGGATATCCGAAAATTTCGGATAGTGGATTTCAATCAAAATCTGAATCCGAAATTTCGGATTCGATATCTGAATTCAAAAAAAATTGTATTATTTAATAAATTTTATAAAAATATAATAATTTTTATTGAATTTTTTTCGGATATCCGTTGTTTTTAACAAAATATTTGAAATATCTGAAAATATCCGAAATATTTAATTAATATTTAATATTTTTAGATTTTTATAAAAATATTTTGGATATTTCTGATATTCCGAAATATCCGAAAATTCTCAAAATCACTATCCAAAATTTTGGATATCTGAATTTCGTAATTTCGAAATCGGTTTCGGATTCGGATATTTGAACGTCCCCAATTGTATGATATGTGTTCATTTGAGAAACATGCGAACCAAACCATCAAAATAATGATTGGTTGTTTATTGCAATTTCACTTGTGAATAAGACGTCTAAGTGCACATGGTGTGATGGTGATAGTAGCGGTTGTGATGGTGGTAATGTTATTCATGGTGGTCTCCGTCATACATAATGGTGGTGGTTAGAGGTGGGCATAAAAACCGGGTTCGGACCCGACCCGGAACTGGGTACGGGTACGACCCCGTATATGTATACCCGGTTTGGACCCGAAAAAAACCTGTAGGGTTGGAACCGGGTATGATTTTCTAGAATTTCTTAGAACCCGACCCGAACCGAACCCGACCCGACCCGAACAGGTTGAACCCGGGTTGGACCCGGTTTTGACCGTTTTTTTTTATTTTTAAAAGTAGCCGTTTTTTAACGGCTATATAGCCGTTGGGATCGATTTTTGGCCATTTTTTTGTCACTTTTAGGCTTATAAGTTAGTATAAATAGGTGTGGGTTGATATGGTTTAGTACCCAAGTCTCAAACGCAAAAACATACGCAAAAAACGCAAAAAATACTCTAGTTTACTCTCGTTTTACACGTTCACTCTCTCGTTTTACACTTTCACTCACTTCAATCTTGATATGGCTCACTCACAATCTTCCGTTGGTCAACGTTCGTCTAACGCTCCAACCGTCGTTCGTGTTCTTGCACACAATCGTAACATGGATGTTTGGTGCAATTGGGATATGGTTGAGTTGAGTGACGGGTCTGTAAAGGCTCGTTGCAAGTTTTGTGGAGCTTTGCTTGCTAAAGATTCTAACACGACTTTAAACAAACATATTAGCAAGAAGTTTTGTAAGTCGTTGAAAAGTAATCCGGATTCGCAACAAACACAATTGGGTGGAGACGGTGGAATCTTTAATTACGATGTTAATACGGTTCGAGATCGAATAGCGAAGTTCGTGATTCAAGAAGCTTTGCCTTTTAGTCACTTCGACAATCCTCGGTTGACCAACTTAATTCGAGAGACGCTTCAACCTCGTTACACCCACGTAAGTCGTACTACACTTAGACGTTATTGTTTAAAATTATGGAAACAAGCAAAAAATGATTTAATTGTATTATTTGAAAATTTAAATACCGGTGTAAACTTAACTAGTGACGTTTGGTCGGCTCCACACGGTTTACCAGAATCGTACCTTTGCGTCACCGCTCATTGGGTGGATCCCAATTCATGGCAATTGATGAAACGTACGATTGCATTTGATCTTTTTCCGCATCCACAGACCGAAGAATTTTTGTTTTACTTTTTAGATAATGTAATAAGTACTTTTAAATTACAAAATAAACTTTTTTCAATTGCATTTGATAACGCCTCTAACAACACAACCACAGTTGAAAAATTAAAATTAAAATATCTTCCGATTGCAAACGGTGATTTTTTCCATACTCGTTGTGTTGCACATATTATTAATTTAGTAGTACAAGACGGACTATCCGGACAATATGTTAATAACTTTTTTACAGCTTTTCGATTTATGTTACATGACGTTTTTAAAAAAATTAGAAGAAGATATCAAGATTATAAACAACTTTGTAAGGATACGCACTCTAGATTTTTAGATCCTAATTGGGATGTACCTACTCAGTGAAATTCGACTTGTCACATGTTTGAATGTGCTTTAAAACAAAAGGGCACTTGGAAAGCTTTTCATAATAGTCTTTCGGATAA
This sequence comes from Flaveria sonorensis, assembly GCA_025506505.1. Classification (NCBI taxonomy): domain Eukaryota; kingdom Viridiplantae; phylum Streptophyta; class Magnoliopsida; order Asterales; family Asteraceae; genus Flaveria; species Flaveria sonorensis. The sequence continues at coordinate 41,088,079 of CM046430.1, read as the reverse complement.
TGGTGAAGGCGACCTATTTTTGGATGCGGGTTGGGAGAATCTTCAACGTCTTTCCGAGTTTTTTGTGGTTTGTAAAAACTCAAAAAAAAAAATTATCGGGAGTTTATTATTCTACTAGTTATTCGGTGCTTCAAGAATTATATTGTATGGCTTTGAATTTTAAAAATTTTCAAAATAAAAATAATATGTTTAATCAATAGATAGAACCAATGAAATAAAAGTTTAAAAAATATTTTAAGGACTTACCACCCGTTTTTACGTGTGCCGCCGCTTTAAATCCGTTTCTAAATGTTGCGGGGGTTGAATGTTTGATAGATGAGATAAATGATAATTTGGATATGCATGACGAAAACTCTAATTTTTCAAACGAGGCAAACGAAAATTTTAATCATAGTTTGAAAACAATTTATAATTTTTATTTAAATAGATATGGGCCTAACGTAAACATAACCATGCCAAGCGAATCAACCTCAAGTGCTAGTACATCGGTTAAAGACCCAGTTTTGACTATGTTGAATGTTGTCCGGGATCTGACGGCTAAACGACAAAGGGGTAACACCCCAACAAGTGAGCTCGGTAGATATAGTGGAACGGATTTTATTTCCACTATGACTACCGAAGATTATCGTGCATTCGATATTTTGGCTTGGTGAAAACGAAAAGAATCTCAATTTCCGATTCTTTCTGCTATGGCCCGTGATTTACTAAGCGTCCAAGCTTCTACGGTAGCTTCGGAATCTGCTTTTTCTCTTAGTGGCAGGGTAATATCATTACGGAGAACAAGACTAACTCCGGAAGCAGTGAAAATGTGCATTTGTTTAAAGGATCACTTAGACGCAACGGATCGTATACAAGACCAAACAAGCCTCGAAGACGAGATTACACTCGAAGCTAAAGTACATGATGAAGAGGTAGAAGACGGAGTATCTTCTGGCATATCCGATGAAGAATTAGCATTTGATCAAACATCTCGTAGTAGATAAAATTAGACGATATTGTTATTTTTATTGATTCATTTATGTATTTTTAAGTTGTTTTAATATTATATGTCTTTCATATTCTTTTTAAATTTTTTTGTCATTCAAATGTTTTATATAAAAAGTATTTAATATTTGTATATTATAAGTGTAACATTTTCTGCCCAAGATTTGTATATAGTTATATATTAAGTTGTTTAAATTTTTGTCATTCAAGTGAACCTGGTATAGGAAAAGAAAAATAAAAGAAAAAAAAGAAAAGAGAATATAAGAAAAAGAAAACATACGACCCGGTGTTCGACACACACACAAGAAAAGAAAAAAAAAAAAAAAAAAAAGGAAAAACCCGGTTGAACCCGGGTTTCATACCCGAACCGAACCCAACCTGACCCTACCCGGGTATACCGGATAGGGTTTTTATGCCACTGAACCCGACCCGGGTTCACCAATACCCGGGTACAAAAAACTCGGTTGGGCCCAAACCCGGTTTGTACCCGGGCCCGAGTATGACCCAAACCCGATTTGCCCATCTCTAGTGGTGGTAGTGGTACTAGAAGGGTTAAGGGCAACGAACATATATTAGGCCCAAGTCCAAACATAAAAGCCCAAAACCCATATATTAACAAGCAAACAAAAATTAAATTAGATTGTTAAAATAGCTCGAAACTCAAAATTCATTTAGAAAAAAAAAATTAAAAAGTTCGCTCAAATGCAGCTCGTTTACAAACCGAGCCAGTTTGGCTTGAATCGTTTCAACAACCAAGCTAGCTCGGTTGGCTCGACTTGTTTGAACTCGAACTGGCTTGATTTTGGCTCAAATTATTTAATGTTAATTAAGTATATGTGTGTGTATGTATATAATTGTTTAGTAGTGGGTGAATGTTTTTTGTTAGTCTACTCATCATTCTATAATAGTAATAACTATATAAATTTAAGTTTATGCTATAATTCTAGTCAAATACTACTGGTCACTTGTCAAAAACAAGTATACAAATGTTCAAATGACTTGTGATTTGAAATTGGCTTGTGAGCAGGCTCGATGAACACCGCTCCACCTGCCCTTAAATGATGGCCACGACGAACGTAACAAAGAGAGTGTTAGTGGGGAGTTTCAAATTACTTGGACAAGAGATGATGATAATGAAGGAAACAAGGGTCATTCTAATAGTTTAGCGACAATTAGTGAGAGATGGAAAAAATAATAATAATATGATGTCTACGTAAAGAAAAGAGAATAGTACTAGTGAGGGGAATGACATCCCTATAGGAGTATATTAATTATTTTGTTCCCATGTATGAGAGTTTAACCCATTTTCATTTTTATTTTTACATAAATAAATAAGTAAATAAATAAATAAAAACCTTTTGATCATTGAATCGTAACAGCTAACAACTCCAAAGAGATGATCCATCTTCTCATAATTCCCACCCAATCGTTCAATCTTCTCTCATCTTTCAGTTTGTCACCACTATAAGTATTCATCTTCATAATCAATCATAATATCCTAAGTTAAGTCATCAATGGCTTCCAACTTACGTCCTGTGAAGCAAGAAGATTCAAGTAAAGTGTCCGAGATCAACGTGAAGGTGTTAAGTCAATTGAACGAACTGGACCAGTTTTTCAGAGTGAAGCGCGATGAGCCGCTGCGACAGCTTATGATCAAATGGTCCGTTCGGGCCGATGTCAAGGACTACCGTATGTATCGGTTCATTTTGGATGGCAAAAGGATTAAGGAGAACCAGACGGCGAATGAAGTCGGGTTGGTGGATGGTGATTGTATTGATGTTTTTACTGAACAGATTGGTGGTTGATCGAGATTTAGTTTACAAGAGATCCTAAAAGAGATGAATTGATTGGGTTTTAGATGCTAAAATGTTAAGTTTTATTTGATTGCATGTGTTTTACAGTTTGATTTTATCATCTGAAAACAAGTTTAGAGATTTCACTAGATAAAATTTGTGTGACGATAAAATGACTATAAATATAAAGTTTTGGTCACGTTGGATCGAGTTGTAGAAGTAATAAAAATAAAAATGATTTAAGCACCCGTCACGCTGTAAGTAAAATCCTCCCAGTTACCAACTTTCTTCTTCTTTAGAGTATTAATAGTAAATATAGCTGCGTGTTGCGGTAACTCTGTAAGCAGCGTGATAAAATATAAATTACAATTGTCGCGACTCATTTCCAAATAATTTTTTTTCTAAATGTTGAGTAACCCGAATTTATATTATCGAATAAAAACATATTATATTTGATCTCATTCGTGTTCAAATAAAATATATGTCAAAAAGTAGACCACCCAAAGCACACATAAGAATTAGCATGAAGGTGTCTTACATTCCATCTAGTTCGTGTCCGAACAAAATTTATGTCAAAACATAAAAGAACTCGGATTTAGACCGATACGTACTTATAAAATAAGAATGTAAGAAATTAGTTTTTTAAAGTAAGAATGTACAAAAGGTAAACCCGGGGTTTTAAAAACTCAAGGGAGTTAAAATGATATTTTTAAAGTTTTTAAAAAGGTTTAGGGGTAAAAAATGTTAATTCAAGAAACTTGAGGGGGTTTCTGGCCGATGGCAAATACCACCGACCTTTATAATTGTGTATAAGTATAATGTAGATGGCATCATTCTAGTAAAATTTGTCAAAACTTTTCTATAAATTTTCTACCAACTTTGGAGATTGTTCATGTTGCTTCCCATAAGAAGTCCCAAGTATACAAAGGAATCTTACATGGTTTGCAACCAATACTAGAAGTGTAAGATGACACCACTTCAAAATTGATTATAACACTATATAAATTTGACTTGTGAAGATTAAGATTGAGACCCCAAAAAAAATAAAAACAATTTAGCATTTGAATTAAAACTTGTATAATTTGAGTTAACCAATCTCCAACAAAAGTAGCATGTGAACCACTCACTTTCGCCCCATTGTACAAACAAGAAGCGATAATCTTCTCAAACGCCACATGAAACCCTTGCATAGCAAGAATACACAAGAAAGACGAACAAAAGGAATATATATATATATATATATATATATATATATATATATATATATATATATATATGTGTGTGTGTGTGTGTGTGTGTGTGTGTAATTGCCTCAATCCAAGTCTCAAATCAAAACCATGAATCCATGAAGGAACAAATCAACCGGTGAAGATGCAAACATAAGTTCCACGAAAACATAACAAATGCCAAGAACTCATAAATACGAACAAAAGGAACATATATATATATATATATATATATATATACACACACACACAATGGCTAAAACTTGGATTGTTCTTGAAATTACCGTATCATTGGCAACGATGCCAAAATACTTGATGTGTGCAAATGGATGTAGATTTTTAGCAAAGGGTTTTTACACAATTGAGTTTTAAATTAAAAAATATCTATCACCGTAAGACTATCTACACACAATAGATAAGTGTACTTGTCATATCCTAATATGGCTATGGACAAAAACCAAGTATCGATCCATGGATGAAACATCTCCTGATATTAGATCTTCATCACTATTTAATTGATCAATAATTAGTGATTTGTGCATACGAAAACTAATATAAAATTATTAACATTTTAGCAAAACAACAAGAGTATGCAAAGATGAAGGCAATAATCAAAGAAATATATCACTTACTCTTCGAATAAATTTGGTAACACAATCAAGGTGAGATCATTTCTATACATAATACATGGATATACTATATTTCCGTTAATGTCACCTAATTATCCATCTCTTCATAGAGCTAGAACGATAGACGCAAAATAATCACCGAAAGTTGTGCAATAAAAATCCAATTGTACAATTATGTCAATATTAATTATGTATTATACTCATGTCAAGGTTATCTAATTTTAAAAACTACAAAAACAATTTTGATCATAAAATTAGATTGTTTACATTCATGTTAATATGTTATTGATTCAACTAAAACTTGTTACTCGTCTGCACTAAATTAAAACTTGAAACTTGTTTTAGTTAAATCTTGATTAAAATTAACTATGAAACTTGATCGAAGTGTTGATTCTAGTTTAAACTTTAATTTTTTTTTTTATTTTTTTTTTGAACAACAATCTACTTCATTTTTTATTCTACATCATTGTCTATCACGAGACTTAAAGGATCTCGCTAGACCAAAAGCCTTTGGTAGTTGAAACTTTAGTGATTATAGTTTTAAGTTTTAGTTGTTCTCGTTGAAATTTGAACCAATGCAAACCAATCATACCCGACACAACCCGGAAATTATGACAGCATATTGTTAGAAATATGAGCATGGAAAAATAGTAATCTCGCAGGAAAAAAAAATTGTATCTATCTCTTCATGTAAGTTTTTCTTTTTCTTACATTTAATGAGTGGATCCGTGACACATTAGTATTTTAACGCTCTTAATATTATTATTAGTTCATTTAATGTTCAAAGTCTTGTGGCAAGTATGAACTCATCATGAACTCATTATCGATAATTCATAGGATCAACCAAAAATCTATGAACTCATTATGAATCAACTATCAAGTGAAAGTCTATGAACTCATTATGAGCCCATAGTCGATATCTATGAACTCATTACGGATTCAGCATATACGAATAAAATCAAGATTCGATTTACCACACCATTTGCATGATACTTTCTCACTTGAAAATTCAAATCCAAACCTAAATCATCTTTCGTTTATCTCTGTGGGTCTTCTTAGTTCTTCCTTACAAAATCGAAATGATGGAATCGGCTTTAGGTTTCCGACTGATTCCAACAATTGCGTCTTCGTTTCTTCCACAAATCAAGCTCAGATTAGCGGTTATATGTTCATCGTTTTCAATCGAATTTGTCTGTTCTTAATATCTTATACTTGTATGCTGAATTGCTGATGTTCTGGTGTTTCACAGAGCTTACAACGTTCAAGATTCGTTGAGCAACAGCGGAATCGAAAGAATGTTATCAGGGATTGTTATGGGTCTGAAGAAATTGGCCCGATTGAGGGATTTCAGTTCACACCCACCAAGGGTTTTATGGAAGAGGTAAGTTTCTGGGATGAATGTAGAACCCTAATGGGAATTTTCCCCGGTTTTTGCGATGATCTTGAATGAATTATGGGTTAATTGTGGAATTGGGGTTTTGATTTTGATTATGGGGTTTATATGAATTGCTATGTTAGGCGATTGGAGCTGAATATGGTGAAGGGTTTGAAACTTTTAGACCAGATGGACCCTTGAAAGTTGATGTTGTAAGTATATTACTGTATTACTGTCAGTTGCTACACTTCAAGTTTGATTCAAACCTATTTCTTGTGAGTTGAAGATGTGATCCTCAATCATATCATTAGACCATTTGATTTGAAACATTTTGATTTCTGCCTCTTTGCTTCTGAGAAGACAGCAAATTTTGACATTTTTATTGTAATTCTTTGTCAAATTTAGTTCATAGAAGCAAAGCCTGTAAGATTGTGGCTGGTTTGTTTGCAGGATTTTTTAAATGATAGATTACAAGAGGGTTTTCTAAAACGAATTAGATACGCAATGAAACCTGATGAAGCTTATGGACTTATTTTCTCATGGGACAATGTGATGGTAAGTTCTTGAACATTTGTAGGTCATAATGCAAGCCATGTTAACTGGTTTTATATCTACACAAATGATAACTTTGTTTTGTTTGTTAATTCAATCCATAATCTCTGGTACTATTCTATCGGTGTTTTAAGATGAATTTGTTTATGGTGATCAGGCGGGCACGCAAGCTTTAAAATTGAGAGCTTGGAAAGAACTTGCACTTGAAGAAGGTATGTGGTCATGTTTTACATGGAGAGATGTTATTCTCTAGCATATTGCAATATTCTAATACAAATATTATAAATATATGCATAAACAAAGAAATACCGGATGATTGCCCGGTAATAACCTTATATGCCATCTTTCATAAAAAAAGTCATCGTTTAGAGACCTTTAAGTTGCACATTTCTTTCGACTTTGTTTCTAGGGACAAATATGCTTAGATTTTAATGCAATTTATGAAGGAAAGGAGATTCCAGATGATGATGATGTACAAAGGCTTTTGCTTCATGGTGCTCCTGATCATGTTTTGCATAAGGTTGTGTAGATCTTGACTTACATTTTATAAGAAGCTTTCTATTTCCCTTTGTGATTTTCTTGAATTTAGCTTTTCATTTGTCGGTTTCTTTTTGCCACATGTCCCTTAAAACCCTTTTAAACTATTAGGTGTTGCTGTGGGAGAATGAAGCCTGTGAATTGGAAAGATTAAAGTTGAAGTTTTCACAGTTATATAACAACAATCTACTCAAGGTTATCTTTTCTCTTCAATCACTTATGTCACTTAATTTATTTTATATCCACAGGTTAATTGCTTAAAATCATGTTTTTATTCTTGTTTATTAGGTATCAGAACCCATGGAAGGCCTGAAAGAATGGTTGGATGCAGTATCAACCGCCCGAATCCCTTGTGCTGTTGTTTCAAGTCTTGATAGGAGAATTATGGTTGAAATATTGGAGCAAATGGGGCTCATGAAGTATTTCCAGGTACGAATAACGGTTTTCTTGCTAATTTGCACTTTTAGGGGGTGTTAAGATATGTTTTATCAAACTGATAATCTGATTTTTGAGACTTCAAGTTGCAATATTTCGTTTCTAATGTTTGGATTGATTGTAATTATCTGATTGTTTAGGGCGAAATATTTAGTTTTATATCAATTTCAGTGAAACTCATGATTTTAGAGAACTAGAATTACTTATTAGTCATTCAGTCCTGCATTTTACCCTATTGTTGATTAAACTATTAGGAAAAAGATTAAGTGTTGGAATTGTAAACGACCAAATGTTTAATTTTTATATCAGCTGCAGTGAAACTCATGATTTTAGAGAACTAGAATTACTTATTAGTCATTCAGTCCTGCATTTTACCCTATTGTTGATTAAACTAATAGGAAAAAGAATAAGTGTTGGAATTGTAAACGACCAAATGTTTAATTTTCATATTAAGAAAATATTTGTAAGTGTATATTCTTCTATCTGATAACTGGAAATACTTCATGAGCCCCATTTGTAGAGAGTGATTTTAAGCATAGAATTGTGATAGCTGCATAACATTTGTTCCTATTGCTTTAACCATGATACATAAAGCCATTATGTAACCACATAATCACCTCTGTTTCTCCCTCCCAATAAATCTTATTAGCATTATGTACAAGTGCTAATGCGGTTCTCTACTTAATTTGGTCGTGCACTAATCTCATGAACCGTTGCTAAATCTAAATGACCAAAATGCCCTTGTTGATACACTTGCAGGCAATAGTAACAGAGGAAGATGGCATGGATTCCATGGCTCACAGATTACTTTCTGCAGCAGTAAAGGTAAGTTCCCTTGATATGCCCTTCTGTAACAACTAACAAGTTCTACAAATATCCAACATGAATAGTCTTCATGTTTTCATTTAATATAACGGTTTTTCCTTTTAATCGAAAAAATCAGACTAAAATGAGAATATTGTAGTAGAAAATTAAACATGTATGGTTCGTGAGGGAAGCCCTTGTATGCAGTGTTTCACTTGATTATGTGGATTTTAAAACCCCTAAAAGTATCTTTGGATGTTAAAAATTATTGGATAATTTCCCTTTACAGTTGGATCGAAAACCTTCAAAATGTGTGGTTTTTGAAGATGACCCGCGTGGTATAACCGCAGCTCATAACTGTACAATGATGGCAGTGGCACTTATCGGCACACATCCAGCGTATGAATTCCAATGAACATTGAATCCCTAACAATATTATATCATTCTAAGTAATTATAGATTAATATCTGTGATCATTACTGCAGGTATGATCTGGTGCAGGCTGATCTTGCTGTTGGTGGTTTTAATGAATTATCAGTGATTAATCTCCGAAGACTTTTCGCACACAAGGGTTCGACTTTCATGGAACTTCAAAAGCAAGTTGTAGAGAAAACACCTCCAAGAAGGAGACTTTCAGTTGACACCATCTTTTGATTCTTGTGAAATTCTTGTTGTAAATTTTTGTAAAGTGCAAGTTCAAATCTTGTTACCATTTTCTAATAGTAATAAAACCACTTTAGAAAGCAGTGATTCTCAAACCCTTAGTAACAACACTACTAGTAACTCCAAGCTAATTCAAAATATGAAAAATACACAACCAGATCTTCATATGAAGATGACTAGTTTCAATGCCAGTGATGCAACCCACAATGATGAGATCTGTCAATCCAGAATTGCCCCCATTCGATGCCACCGTGTTGAGATCTGATATTGTGATTCCAAGTGATTGTATCTTCTCTGATTCAACACAGTTTAATGAAAACCAGCCTGTTCAACCCCAAACAGTTTGGTTGATGTAAATAACTGGTCTTAGCCTTTTCAATAGCATGTTGTTTCTTAATGGATCACTTTTTTGGTGATTAGATTTCTAACAAAATAACATAATCTTTTTGGGTCGTCCAATCGAGTCGGGTCGGATTAAAGAAACATCATTAAATTGCATCAAACTATTAAAAAAATATAGTACCAAAAAAATTAACGAAAACTTACTTTTTATAGTTGTTTCCTCGCATCTTCCAAAAAAATTAACGAAAACTTACTTTTTATAGTTGTTTCCTCGCATCTTTCATCTTTTTAAGCCGTTCTATGACATCTTTGATCAACACATTTGCAAAAAAATTCTTTTCAATGTAACATATACAAGAGGCTTTCTATATTCACCACTCATATGGATACGCAACTCCATCTTCACATGTTTCTTTGAAGATAAACACCTCTGAACATTTGTTGTGTCAACCGGTAAGACAAGTAATAACTTCAACAACGATATAAAAAGGATAATCAATATGCTTTCTCTATTCCACCATTTTTTTACAAGACAAGATGCATCATTCATGTCGATAAACCTCCTATCTATTTTTATGCTTCTAATATAGATCCTGAGTTCATATTTAAGCTTCTCTTTATCTTTATAATCAAAATCATGCGTATACATCTCCACCAATCTTGGTATCTTTGGTATATTAAAGCCTCAAAAATTGTTAGACGAGCTTAAAGAACTCAAACAAGTAAGCGATTCAGCGGTTATCTTTTATTGAAACAGTTGCTAAGCTATTAAATTTGCATATCTAGTTCCATGTTAAAATTATCAAACTCATAATAAGTCTATTGATGATGTTAATCTTTCTTTTTCTATATTTCAGGTCAATATAATTTTTTTCCATATTAACCACCTAAATTTATATTTTTGACAGAAAGATATGACATCTTTTGAAAGAGAATTAAAACCTTCAATTCTATACTTTTATAGTTCTCTTGTCGATTTAATCATCTTGATTGCATTCAATATGTTTTCATTCTTTCTTTGAAAAGCTTCACACAATATGTTAGTAACCCTCAAAATGTGTTTTATTAAATGTAAATAATACATAAAATCAAAAGTTTTCATATATATTTGAATTCCACATGCATATTTTTTATGCATTAACAATGCCTAAATTTTCAATATGTTCAAGCACTTCAATAATACTTGCATGTAATTCAAGCAAACAAACAAACATCTTATGATAAGAACTCCAATGTGTGTCTCCGGCTCTTACAAGCGTATCACTTTCACTTTCACTTCTAAACAACCAATTTGTCATTTCATTGTTATCCTTTGACTCTCCCGAATCATATTTATTTTTTTTGCAAATGCACAAATCACATTTGTCAAAGTTAACATTTCTATCAAAAAATTTACAATTTTAACATGTTTGTTTGCAAGAACCACAACAATAATTATGTTGGTGAACAAAACAATTTTCAAAATACACTGAAGAACTCTTTTAAAATTAGTGCTTTTTAAACTATTAAACTCACCAGACGTATCGTTTGTACCATTATATTATTGACCTCTAACTTTAGTGTGAATCCAAAGATCGTTCAGGAATTATCAGGTTTGATTTGAACAAGTATTGATCGCGGAATTATCAACACTTGTTGTTTAAGAGATTATCAAACTAAAATCAATCAAATAATAGAACAAACAGAATATAAGAATAATCAAACCACGAGTGTTCACGAATGATGATCGTAATGCTTTCTTGTTGCTATTGATGTTTTGATGTAAATGTTGCTTTTGTTGCTTGATCGTATGTTGATCGTCTATCTACATCTAATCTTGATCTCATGTTATATAAAGATCTTATTCTATTATGTTTCTAATCCATTGCTAATCTTTCACTAACTTGTTTCTATAATTCAGCTAACTATAGTTATCTGAATCTCAGCCATATTTATCGGCATAGGGGTTCGAGATTTACAATAAGATAAATACATATAATGTTGTTGATGTGACGTGGAATATTCGCTTAAAATATATGTCTTCCATCGCCATTAATGTTGTTGTTCTGCCACGTTGACTTGTTGACTTTCTGTTAGTTATCTACTTGATGATGTGAAATCATACAAGTATTAAACAGTCTTCCGTAGGAATTTCTTATTCCGTAGGAACTTAGTCTTCCGCAGCAACACTTGATCTTCATTGCTTGTTCCTGTGATTGTGCTTCCGTAGGAGTTCTTGAACTTGTTATTCCATGACAGTTTCTCCTTCAGTAGCTTCACTTGTTCTTTTGACTTGTTCAGCTGGAATTGTTCTTCCGCAGGAGATCTACGGATGTTCACTTCAGTTGTATTCCTGAGAACATCTACGGAAGAACACTTTATTCATCCGCAGTTGTTCTAACACTTGGTGTTCACTGCATACATTCACACATACATTATGAAATTTATTATATCATATATTTATAACATATATAATGAGATGTAACATTATATTGTTCAATTCATAAACACAAATGTAATCAAAATCATTCAAATAATAATTACAAAGTATGATTACAAGAGTTGATTGATTATCTAAACCTATACATGAGTTCTAGACTTAACAATACTCCCCCTTAGGTTTAGACTCTAGTAATCATTGGTTTAGGTCTTTCAGTTCTTGAACTCTTGACAAAATCTTCTTTTTAAAGTATTCTACGGTAGTCTTTTGATCTTCATATTTGAAACTTATCTGCCTTCTACCCATTCTTTTTAGTGTTTTATATTTCAGCCCCAGGATGTCCTCTTCAGTGGTCAGTGTTGCAACAACACAGTTATTGGATACCACTTCCAATTCGTCCTGGTCAGAAATTCTTAATTCTGTTATGGGATTTATCTCTGACCCAATCAGCTGCCCAGCTTCATACTTCCTCCTCTTGTGAGCATTGGCATGCAGTTTGTCAATGACTTGAATAAGATAGACATACAAGCACAAGTCATTTTGAGCAGTTTGATCCTGCAGCCTTGGAAAATGTTTGTCGTGCAAGTAAGAGGTGTAGCTTGGGTGCAGCAACTTTATTTCCAGTGGGTCAAAGAGTCTGATACTTGTAGCTTTCTTTTGAGGATCATTCCTCAGCAAAACAAGCTCTTTGTTCTTTTCTACATATCCCCAGTCTGTTATAGGGAATGTAAATTGATTGCCTTCAATCACCTTCACTGATGCATTAGATCTGTCTTCAGATCTAGATCTCTTCAAAAATTCATCATCAATCAACTGAGACCTGGACTGAGACTTTCTTGATTTCCTTCTATGGTGCTCAGCATCTACCAATCTAGTTTCCCTCAGTACATCTCCTTTGAACTTGTGACATAGTTTAGTCACAAGTCTGGAGAAGTCTCTCCCTTTTGGACTTATGGGATAGTTGATGATGGGAATGCTTTGTAGGACATTTAGGTCTGCATCTGGCAGTGTCAATAAGGTTTCCACCAATGGGAAGTATTGCACCATACCAGATGCCCTTTTTATCATAGCACAGTCCCATTCTCCATCATATTTCCATGCTGATATGTGATGATCTTCTGTTGATCTTGGAGATGTCATCTGATCAAACAGTTGAATCAGACTTAGTCTTTCTTCTGTAATCTCCCTCACAGCTGTTCCTAGAGGCCATATCTTATTGGGAATCACATCCCTTGGCTCTATTATCAGCTTCTCTTTTCCTTTATGCATATCCTTGGCTTTAACCACAGTAGGCTCAGTAGGGGTTTGTGTTGGTTGTTGTTGATAGACAGGATTGGGAGCTCTAGATCTGAACTTCACACCCGTATCCAGCTCCACTTTCATCACATATTCCATCATAACCCTCAACTCACCCACTGTTCTCCCCTTCGATTCATGTTGTTCATGATTGTGACTTTGCAGCCAGCAAATAATGTTATACTTGGTAAGCTGTCTTGTGTCACAGTGACCCAAATCCTTCTTGATTTTCTCCATAGCTTTGTATTTTGAGAAATTTTCATAGTTGCATATGGGTAGCATCAGCCTTGCAGCATCGAACTCTTTCAACACTTCAATCATCTCATTCATGTTCATTCTTTCAACCATGTCATAAGGAAATCCATTATTTATCAAGTCCATGAACATGGTTGATTGAGTTCTTTCTTCCAAAATATCTTCAATTGTTAAGAGCTCAGCATCTTTTTCTTCTTTATTAGCTTTAGGAGACTCTTCCTTAGTCAGCTCCTCCCACTCTCTATCACTATCCACCCTGTCTTGTTCCTCTGGGGCTGACTGGTCTGGTAAATCTATTTTTACTCGTATTGGTGATTCACCAGCAGCATCTGTCGGTTTCCCCAGGTACTTCCTCTTCCTGCTGTAAGTGATTGTGGGCACTTCACTTTTGCTCAGTTCAGCTTCAGTTAACTTATTCTTTAACCCTTCAATCTCATGATCCTTATCTCTCAGTTGTTCAGCTTGTTCATCTACCAAATCATTCAGGGCATCAATCACCTCGTTGTCCATCACAATATCTTCTCTCAACCTCTTCAGCCTACCTTCTAGTTGAATGATTGTTGCATTTTTCTCAGCTATCAGTTTGTCTTTCTCTTTTAGCTCCTTCTTCAATCTTCTCAACTTTTCCAACTTCTTTGTTTCCCTTTAGGATGAGGTTGTTATATTTTGCTACTAAGTAGCTCTTACTTACATCTATCTCTTCATCCTTCAGGTCATCCTCATGACAAGCTTCAATATCAACAAACTCTCCTTGGAACACCTTCTTACCCTTCTCTCCCTCAGCCTCCATACAAATCTCCTCAGTAGTCCCTTCTAGAATTTCTTCATCCTCTTCTAGATGGAATTCTTCAGTTGGTGTTGGGCTTTCAAAAGGTTCAGTAGGTGTGGGAGAAGTGATTGGTTCTGTAGATGTTGGTGAGGTGAATGGTTCAGTTGGTGTAGGAGAAGGAATTGGTTCAGTTAGGATTGGATAAGTGGGTATTTGAATGGGAGTGAGTGAGATGGGTTCTGTTGCATCAATGTGAACTGATGATAGTGATTGTGCAGGTGTAGCAGGCTAGGTATGTTCACTGGATGATGAATCCAGTTGAACAGGTGGAGATTGAGGTGCAGGCGCTGCTTGTGTTTGATGTTGGGAGGGAGTAGAGGATTCAGTTGATGAGCTTTGAAGTTGTGGTTCTTCATCCTATAACAGCTCCTGTGGGATCTCCTCAGACTCATCAAGAACATAGGCAAACATTTGTGCCTCTCCTCCTTGGTACTACCCAGTTAACTTGTTTAGTAATGATCTGCTCAGATGATTTTCCATACATACATCTCTTTCTTTCTCAACCTCAGGCAATTGTTCATTAATCATTAGTTGTAGGAACCTTGGAAACATGAACATCTTGTCCTGTTTCTGCACTCGCACGTGGTCGTAGAGGCAGTTCATGATGTACTTGGCATAATATTATGTTCTTCCTTCAAAAATCCCAATGATGCCAGAAGAGATGTGCCTTGAGAATTTATCCAACCTAGATTTTCAGTTGGAGATACACTTAAGATAAGTGTGACATAGGAATCTATACGGCTTGCACAGTCTTCCCTTTTTGATCTCACCATTTCTATAGTCACCATCGTATCCCATCAGGCCGAACACCCTCTGAATGTATTCATGATCGAACACATCAGGGTGGCCTTCTTCCTCTTCCCCGAGCTCTAATGCACTTCTAATTATTCCTTCATCTATCCACAAGGGAAGATTCCCTACTGTGGCTGTGATTACATCTCGTTCGCCATCCTGGCCTACCGCAACAGTGTTCCAGAAATCAATCATATGTGATAGATAGATCAGTGGGTCAGCAGTTAGTGCATAGAAGAGTCTTGTCCTTCTCAAGTATCGTATGATGGCTCTGCATTCATCTTCAACGTTTGGATTTAGGAATGCACATACGTTGTGATCCTTTACAAACCGATTAGCCATGGTGGCTGTGAGGTTTGGGTGTCGTATGGATTGAGTGGAACGATTGATGTCAATGAAGATGAAAAGGGGGTTTTTGGCTCAAAGGAATTCTAGGTCGAAAGGTGTTTTGAAAGTGAATAGAAAGGCCAACGGTCACGTAGCCCTTTTTATACTTTTCCAGACTGTCTAACCTTATCTTAATGATGTGGAACCCATCTACCCTTTTTACCCCTCCGAGGTTATCAGACTAATCAATGTCAATTAATATTTACGCAAGTCAGACATTTTTATTTCTTCCGTAGAATATCTACGGAAGTCAATGTTCATCTGTTTCATTTTGTCTTCCGCAGAACATCTACGGAGAACAGATATCCTTATTTATCCTTGAATGTTGTTTGAAAACATCTTTCAAAGGTGATGTTAAATGTTAAAACTTTTCTTCTGAAGGAAAAGTTTAATTTTCATATCTTCCGAAGGAAAAGTTCAGTTTAACCGTATGAATTTAACTGTATGAACTAACACATAGTTAGTTCATTTGTTGTTTGCTGTTGAACCTTATGACTTTGCTTCATGGCAATTGTGCAGAAGTAGGTAAACACTTCAGATATCCTGCAGCCAAGTTAGTATGCTCAAGTTCCAATTTTATTCATATCATTGTGTTGAAATTAGTTAAACTCAGTTGAAACTCAGTTTCATGCTTTGACTACTCCCCCTAAATTTGTGATTAATCATAAACTTATGTATTTATCAAAAATTTAAGAAAATAGCATGAACAGCAATTAATTTTTCCAACTAATAATCATAGAGAAATTAAAAGTTGTTTATAACTTGTTTCAGACAGACATAGGATATACTAGGGATCATACTATAATCTAGACATTTTCTTGAATATTATGTGTGATATTATTTACTTGACCTAGTGCTGATTGCAAATATGTGGATCCGCAGAAATTCAGTCAAGAGTGTAGTTTAACGTATCATGCTGTTTATCATGTTTTGGTAAGAATTAAAGATAGCAAAGGTGAACTCATCATTGTAGTGGCATGTAAGTTAGTCCTCCAGATGTTAGTGAAGTTAACACTTTATCACACTTAAACTATGTTCCGTAGATTATAAGCTCTATCTTAAAATTTCTTTGAAATCTTATTAATGCTGAGTTGATTTGTATGCTCTTTGACAATTAAGCACATTGGATTCTTTTAGAGCAGTTTCTTTTTGGAACGTTTGATGATTAGCATCCGGTCACCAGGTCTTTACTCACGTAAAACAGAGATGCCCGTTGACCCAGGTCTTTGCTTACGCAAAACAGAGGGTCATGATGCGCAAAGATAGAGGTTATAAGGTGTTACAACATAGTAAGTGTGCATGGGTGTTATCCTGGTCACATCCGGATTAGACTTACTTGAATGTTTCTCTCAATGACTTGTCCACTCTTAGTCATCTTGACTTTATGTTGTGCATGACATTGTTAAGTTTCCACTCAAACTAAACCTATTCATATATCAAACACATCTGATCAGTAAGTAGTTCTTGATTGAAGAACAGGAGTGAATGTCAAGTTATAGTGTACTATCATATCCTTAGAATATCAACTGTCTTAGGTAGTTATTTAAGAAAACTGTTTGCCTTTCTCATGTGATTACAGGTAATCGACAAATATTGTTGTTGTTGTTGTGAACTAATCTAGGTTGAGCATGCCTAAGGATTCAATTAAGAAATTAAATCTAACTGAATCAAAGGCTTTAGTGAACAAATCAACTTGTGTCCACTTTGATCAACTTGATTAGGACCTTTTCTGAACAGTCTCTCAAAAAATGGTATCTGATTTCAATGTGTTTAGTTTTACTATGTTGAACTGGATTAGCAGTGATAAACATGGCAGCTGAGTTATCTATGTATATTGGAGTTTGAAGAAAATTGTAACCATAGTCAAGTAATTGGTTTTGCAACCATAGAACCTGAGAGCCACCAGCTGAAGCAGCTATGTACTCAGCCTCAACTGTGGATACTAAAACATTTGTCTGCTTTTTGCATTGCCAAGACACTAGCCGTGGTCCTAAGAGTTGACATCCTCCAGTTGTTGATTTCCTGTTGTTGTTGCAGCCTCCGTAGTCACTGTCTGAATATGAGTAAAGTTTGAAATCTCCTTCTTTGGGATACCAGAGACCAAGTGTTGGTTTCCCTTTGAGGTATCTGAAGATTCACTTTACTGCATTCAAGTGAGACTCCTTTGGATCTGCTTGATACCTAGCACAAACACACACAGCAAATATTATGTCAGGTCTACTAGCAGTTAAGTACATTAATGATCCTATCATAGATCTATATAATCTTTGATCAATAGACTTCTCTGTTGGATTTGGCACAATTTTGTCTATAGTAGATGCTGGTGTTTTGCATGAGGAGGATTCTGCAAAGTTGTATTTCTTAAGTGTTTGAAGGACATATTTTTCTTGATTGATGAAAATGCCATCTGTTTTCTGATGAACTTTTAATCCTAGAAAGAATGTTAATTCTCCCATTGAACTCATCTAAAACTCAGATTGCATTAATGCTTCAAACTCTTCACACAGTCTCTTGTTTGTTGATCCAAATATGATGTCATCGACATATATTTGTACAACTAAGAGATCCTGATATTCATGTTTGAGGAAGAGTGTTTGGTCAATTGTACCTCTTTTGTACCCATGTTTCAGTAGGAATTTGGACAATGTTTCATACCATTTCCTTGGAGCTTGATGGAGCCCATACAAAGCTTTGTCAAGCTTGTACACCCTATGAGGATAATCAGGGTCTTCAAAGCCTGGTGGTTGAGACACATAGAACTCTTCATCAATATATAAAAAGGCACATTTTACATCCATTTGGTAAGCTGTAAACTTCTTATATGAAGCATAGGCTAAGAACACTCTAATTGCCTCAATCTTTGCAACTGGTGCAAAGACTTCATCATAGTCTATGCCTTCCTCTTGTGTGTAGCCTTGTGCAATTAGTCTTGCTTTGTTTCTGATGATTATTCCCCTATCATCTAGCTTATTTTTGAATAACCATCTTGTGCCAATAAGATATTGGCCTTCAGGGAGATCAACTAGATTCCACACTTTCTGTTTCCTGAACTGCTGAAGTTCTTATTGCATTGCTTCAATCCAGCTGTTATCTTTCAAGGCTTCTGTTATATTGGGTGGAACTACTTATGAAAGAAAGCAGGAGAACAAACAGATGTTTGCTGCTCCCCCTTGTTTTCTTATGGTTCTCCTGTTGAGGTCACCTATGATGTTATCAATTGGGTGATACTTATGTGTTCTAACTGTTGGTACATCATGAACTTGGATGGATGAATCCAGGTTTGTGATGTTGGTTGTGGGTAATGGGGTTGGTTGTGATGGAGAGTCAACAAAATAGTCCATCTCATTTTCTGGTGTAGCTGAATGAGTTTCTGCAGGAATAGGTAGCCTTCCGGGGTTGTGGATATGCCTTCCGTAGCAAGGAAATGATCAGATGTATTCTCTGTAGAAGATATGTCTGTATGTGGCAATGGTGTGAGGTGGTTTTCTGATGTGTTTTTGTCCTTGGGGGATTTCAGACCATTATCTGCGGAAGTAGAGACATCTATGGAAGTAGATGGTACTTCTGCTGATGTGCATGGTGTAAGGTCATTAGAACCATCTTTACTTGTTTGAGCTGATGTACCAGGTTCATTGTCACTTTGGTTCTCTGAAGTAATGACTCTGGGTGGATCAGCTATCAATGGTACACCCATATTTGGAGGGACATAGGGGTAACATGTATCCGCAGCACCTGTCACATTAAGATAACCAGAGTTAAATGAGCTAGTTAATGCATCTATATCAAACAACCAAGATGATCCTTTCACAGACTGTGGAAATAAGGATTCATTAAAGGATACATTAGGAGTTTCTTTAACTATGTTATCATGTGGAATGTATACTTTATATGATTTAGATGTTGATGAATAACCAACAAAGAAACCATCATATGTTTTTTTAGCAAATTTTCCTAACTGTTCTTTTGTGTTTAATACAGATACATGACACCCAAATGCTTTAAGATATCCTATAAAAGGTTTTCTTTTAAACAGTAGTTCATAGGGTGTTTTATTATGTTCTTTGACAATCAAAGTTCTGTTTTGAACAGTGCATGCTGTGTTCACAGCTTGTGCCCAAAATGTTATTGGCAGATGTGAGTCAGCTAGCATTGTTCTTGCAGCTTCAATTAGAGTTCTGTTTCTCCTCTCAGCAACTCCATTCTGTTGTGGAGTTCTTGGTGCACTAAATTATCTGGCTATGCCTTTGTCTCTACAAAAAGTATTTAAAACATAGTTAACAAATTCAGTTCCATTATCACTTCTCAAAATCTTGATTCTTAGATCAAGTTGATTTTCTATCTTAGTGATGAATTCCATTAAAATTTTTGATGTTTCACTTTTATGTTTTAAGAAAAATACCCAAGTGAATCTAGTGAAATCATCAACAACCACCAAACAGTATTGCCTTTTGCTAATGCTTAACATATTGGTTGGACCAAAGAGGTCCACCTGTAGTAACTTTAGTGGTGTTGTGTTTGTTTAATTGTTTTTAACTTATGTAGGACTTTATGTTGTTTTTTCTTTATAACATGATAAACAGTGATTAGAACAGTAAAATTCTTTCTTTGGAACACCAATGACTAAGTCATTTTTCACCAATTTATTCATTTTTTTCAAGTTTGAATGAGCCATCCTTCTGTGTCACAGTTGTGCTTCATCTTCTGATGATTTAGAAATCAGGTATGTTTCTTTGCTTGTTAGTGCTGTGTTGTTCATGTCTAACACATAGGTGTTACCTTTTCTTGGTGCTTTAAGAAGGATTCAGTCTTCTGGAATTTATGTATCATGTGGTGGTTTTTAGTTTGAAAATAATTTCATAATGGTTTATGAGCAGACTCTGACTTTGTCAATTGTACTTTTGCAACATGATGACCCACAAAAAACGTCACGTCTAGAGTCCGCTACCCATCTAAGCAAAGTTAGTGTTAGAAAAGTAAGAGTCCGCTTCTTGAGGTAACACTCTTTATAAACCATTATGAAATCTTTATAAAACTAGAAATCACCACATAAGCTTTAAATCCTCCGTTGATCTAAAACTTCCAGTATTGATCATATTTTTTCAGATGTTCTTTTGCAAGTGTTCTGGACCAATTCCAATGGTGTATGGTGGCGAAAGAGTGCTGTCTTCGTGAACGGTTCACAAGTAAAGTTGTGTAACTACATCAGGTTATTTCACTTGAACGAGTTCAAAAGGGGCTGTTAAAATTTTTTTTCCAAGTGAAAACACTCTATTTTACGGTATACATGATTTGAACTCATAACTATTGTTAGCTACGTGAAAAGCCCGGCCCTAGACGAGGCTTACCATACCCCACACAAGTTTAAATTCTTGAATCTAGGAGCAACATGCAAATTGTAAAGCATGGTGTACAAGTATTCAAGTAATATAGCAACACTGCTCCAGATTACAAAATGTAAACTCTTTTAGCACAGAAGCTAGTTGCACAATATATCAGTAATGCAAGTTCTATACAACATAAACCATACCAACTTCCAACAAAGATGCAGGAGGCACCTTCAACACGACATCTGGTCCCCGACAATTCCGCCTGAGAAAATTATACCCGATATTAATAGCTAACCTCTTCAAAACCGATGATCCCTGTTTCGACTTCACGTGTGAGTGACCAAGTATGAATGCAGTCCCACTTTGTTGAGCATCCAATAAATCCTGAAGTTCTTCTCTCATTTGTGTGTCTTTTGGTTCATCAGAGTCATTATGGTTATCAACAGCAAATGTCACTCGTCTTGTTCTCGACTGCGGGTCCATCTCGATTATATCAGCTATGCTCTCGACTGTTTGAAACCCGACAGATACACTAAATTGGTGTATACTTTCATCTGGATCAAAAGCCCGTGAGGATGAAAAGTCTGAGTTCCCGATTACAGCAAGCCTATACTCTCCTGATGATCTAGTTGATCGAAGCACATCTTCTTCGTTACCTGCATGCATGGGACCCATGTGAAATTCGAATACTGAACATGCCTAAAAACAACTTTAATTACCAAAGTTACCTGGATCAGTAGCCGGTTCAGGGTGGGACCAGTCATAAAAGATGAAATCAGCGATCCGGTTGACAAGTTCAGATTCGAAGGAATCCACATCCTGGTGAACATCTCGATACCCATACCGCACAATGCATCTGTATGATCTAAGACTAGGGGGTCCCACACGACCCATAAGGTACCTCTCGGCCGGAGGGACGAATGGAACAGGCACGGATTTCACACACACAAACACCAGGATACGGTGAAACGCAGGCAGATTGGTCACGAACCGTGAGAAGTTAGCTGGGATTCCCGAGGTAAGATCTGTGAACACAATCCCAATCCCGGGAACCCTTGAGATACCCAAACTTGGTCCCAAAGCTAGTAACCATTCTAAGGAGACCTTGTTTTGAAGGTCATATTCGTACTTTTTGGTGGTGGCGTAGTGCCAAACAAACATTATGGTTACTAGAATAAGTGCTAAGAGAATCGGGAGCCATGCACCTTCACGAAACTTGACTAAAGAAGCGGAGAAATATAGTAGTTCTATGGATCCAAAGAACAGTAGGAAGCAAAGGGCTAGAATAGGCGGTTTATGCCAACAAAGAATTATTACCAATGATGTTAGGCAAGTTGTAACCAGCATTACAGCCATAACGGCTAATCCTGCAAAACATCAAACATAAAGATTGAAACTTCTGAGACACAATTTATAATGGGTCAATGCGGATTATGTTTTACATTTGACCCGTCTTTATGGTAAGGCGAAAATAATTAACAAAATTTTGACATGCCACCTTTCATCTCCATACCACCTTTCAAAAACTTAACTAGTTTGCATAAATTCTGATTTTAAAAGTTAGTTCGTTTGACCATAATTAGGAAGAACAAAGCTCAAGCACCAACCTGATGCATTTCCCATGTGTTTGATGTCCCTGAATCCAACTGTCACAGCGATACAAAGGATCATGAGAATCCAGTTGATCTCTGGGATGTAAATCTGACCATGTTTCTTGTCCGAGGTGTGAACAACCTTAACCCTTGGAAAACAACTAAGTGATTGACTCTGGTTAATGATTGAGAATGTTCACTGATGATTGCTTGACTCCCAACAACAGAAGCGAGAATGGCTATTGCAAGAACCGGCCACCTTAAACTACCTGCACGTGGTGTTATTAACTTGTTATTATCGTGAGTGTTGCCTTTTCTGGAAGGATCTAAGTTAAAAAAGAATACCCGGGACTGAGACATAATAACTAATGTTGTCAGCCATCTGGTGATTTTTAGACAAATAAGCTGCTTGTCCCATGTATCCTAATATTAGCGCAGGATAAACCAGGAAGGTGAAAGCAATCTGCAAAAAAAAGTTACTACACAAATAAATGCCAAGGTCGCATAAAATCAATAATCGAGGTGGCTGTCAAAACTGTTCCGGCTCAAAACAGGTGAATTTTAGAATGGGTCAGATCGTCCCACAAACAAACACTTTTTGATCAATTTTACAACTTTTTATATATAATTAATGCGTTAACATGCCAGATAAGAAAATATCGATGAACAGAAAATGTGAAAAAACTTGTATGTGACTTCCATTCTATGACAGATCTCACATGTAAGACTGCGGGCCAAATGTACCTGAATTGCAGCATATGAGAAATGACCAAGATCAGCAAACATTGCTTCCGAACCTGTAAGTACAAATGATCAGTTAACTTGAATTATTGAATTGATGTTTGAATTTTTCTAATTCAATATTAGCTGCTTCTTGGATCCAAATATGACAATGATTTTATTTTATACGTTGATCTTTTCTCTCAACTCTGTAGATGCAAATATGTGGTAGCGAGAGTAACATATTTATCAAAACTTTTACTAAAATTTGGAATTTTTTTTTATTATATATGAATCTGAGATTATATGAATCTGAGATTTAATCTTTTTGACCTCAAAAGTTAAACTATATCAAACTATGAAGGCTTTACCTGTAATACATAATAAAATGCCTCCCAAAGACATCCACCCTCGTGTTTTTGTTTTCTTCAAAAACTTGTACATGTAATATGGCGAAAGAGCTTTGTAAACACGTGGATTCCAATGAAATATATTATATAATCCAAGTCCACTGATGCATAGCAGCCATAACAGCACAACTGGAGCAAAAAGGAAACCAACTCGATGTGTGCCATAGTGTTGTAGTGCAAATAAGCACACTAATATGAAGCAGGTAATCGGGATCACGGCATCTGTAAATAAAAACTGTTTTAGAATATGCACTTAACTCTTAATAGTGTGACTATTTGCCAAACACAATGAACCTTTCGTGTTTGGATAATTCTGCTTCTGATTATCCGAGTATTTTGTCAAATAATCAGTTTCAAACCAGCTGCAAATATCTTAAGGTAAAGTAAAATTACCTATCTAACCACTGCTAACCGAATTTGAACAAGATATCTCTCTCTTCTCACAGTAATGTTCCTTTGGTTATTTTTACTCATTCAATCTATTACCTGCTTAAATAATCAGATTTGCCAAACACGCACATCTGATTAACAGCTTCTAACAGAAACACATCCAAGCCTATCATTTACAGCCCATTCTACTATGGTTGATTATCTAGTTCTAGCAATTGAAAAGGGTACATTGCTTTCAAACTCGCGTCCAAACACCCCCTAAAAATCTTATGAACCACAAACAAACAATAGATACTGGAGAACTCACATTCATGATGTTCTTTAGACATTGATAACTCAAGCCCAGAGACTGCAGAAAAAACTGCAAATCAGAAGACAAAATATATGTTAATAATGCAAGAAGGTAAACAAGGGATTTTAAATGTTTGAAAATGATTCTATTGTTACCAGATATAACTGGTGTAAGTACTCCATCTCCAATTACCATACAAGTGCCAAGAAGAACTAAGATTAGTAAAGCTGTATGCAAAGTCTTGTACTTTTCAAGCAACATTTTCACTTTTGACCCGTTTTCATGTTCTGGAGGTTGCTTCAGTTTATATGTTGAGAGTGATTCATCAGCCACTTGTCTGTTTGGTAGTAGGCTTACTTTAGCATGCCGACAAATCGAGGAATAAAGAGCAAAAGTTCCACCTATACATTCATCAATAACAGGTGAAGATTTTGATGCATTCATAAGTGCTATGATTTATCTCTAATATATCAAACTAAAAAGAAATAGCTTAAAACTAAACGGGTCAACGGGTCGTATGGGAAAAAATAACCCATGATACAACTTCAATGTATAAAAACCTCCTAAATCATTTAATTCAAAAAAGCTAGATTATTGCTGAAATAATATTATTCTTAACAATCTTTGACACACTATTTGTTGAAAAGGTAATAAATCAAGCGAAAAGTGCCCTAATAATCCACACAAAAAGTAGCCTATTTTAACCAGATACCCAACCTGTAAACTTTGGTATAATCTTCTGATCATGATTTCATTAAACAATCCACAATATATAATACATGTAACCGAATGGAGTTATTCGGGGAGAAGATAATTACAAGATATTCGAACTAAGTAAACTCTATCTCTAAGATAACTATAATAAATAAATAAATATATAAATATATACACGTTAATACACCCCCTCAGTCTGAGCAAGAAATGACTGAATGCACAGGCTGGATCGAAATCGATGAAATAATTGGCGAGGCAGTCCTTTAGTGAAGATGTCAGCAAACTGATAATCAGCAGGAATGTGAAGAACTCGAACTGATCCAAGTCTAACCTTCTCGCGGACAAAATATATATCGAGCTCCACGTGTTTGGTTCGCTGATGCTGAACCGGGTTTTCCGACAAGTAGACGGCAGAGACATTATCACAATAAACAAGTGTGGCTTGATGCGTGGGAAGGTGTACTTCTGTCAAAAGGTTACGCAACCAATTTGTTTTAGCAACTGCATTGGCAACCCCACGATATTCTGCTTCGGCACTAGAGCGGGAGATAGTATGTTGCCGTTTCGAAGACCATGAGACAAGATTATCCCCCAAAAAAACACAATAGCCGGACGTTGATCTTCATGAGTCCGGACAACCACCCCAATCAGCATCAGAGTAAGCAGTAAGTTTGACTGATTTTGATGGTTTTAATAGTAACCCGTGAGCAGGCGTTCCCTTAAAATACCGAATGATGCGTTTAAGAAAGTGAAAATGAGGCTCACGGGGATCATGCATAAATAGAGAAACCTGTTGCACAGCATATGTAATGTCCGGTCTAGTGAAAGTGAGATACTGAAGAGCCCCGGCAAGGCTACGGTATAAGGTGGCATCGGGTAAAGGCGTTCCAGAGGTAGCACTAAGCTTGGATGCAGTGTCAACAGGAGTAGAACAGGGTTTGCAATTAGTCATATTGGCGCGGGCAATTATGTCATTTGTGTACTATTCTTGCGAGAGAAATAGACCCCCATGTTGGCGTGTAACAGTAACACCTAAGAAGTGATGAAGATGCCCGAGATCCGTCATAGCAAACTCGTTAGATAGTGTGTTAATGATGTACCGAAGAAGATTGTCATCTGAAGCGGTGAGGATGATATCGTCAACGTATAAGAGAAGATAAGCCATACGGGTTCCTTGTTTGTAAACAAATAATGATGTGTCACTGATGATACTTTTGAACCCACACTTAGTAATGTATGTCGAAAACCGACGGTACCACGCCCGAGGTGCCTGTTTGAGGCCATAAAGTGATTTCTTTAGTTTGCAAACAAAGTCAGGATGGGTGGGGTTTTTGAAACCCGGGGGTTGGTGCATGTAAACAGTCTCTTGCAAGTCACCATGAAGGAATGCGTTTTTGACATCGAGTTGGTTTATCGACCAACCCCGAGACAAGGCAAGACTGAGCACCGTGCGTATGGTCGTCGGTTTCATGACCGGGCTGAACGTCTCGTCACAATCAACACCAAACAGTTGGGACTTCCCATTTACTACTAGGCAGGCTTTGTATCGCTCTAGGGTCCCATCGGCGTGAAACTTGTGGCGGAACAACCACATGCACCGGATGATGCGGGCATCCGGCGGTCGACGAACCATTCCCATGTATCATTGTCAATTAAAGCTTTAAATTCGTCTTTCATAGCTGCGTGCCAGTTCGGATCCGAAAGGGTTGCGAGATGGGATTTGGGAAGGGGGGAGATGGTGGTTATGTGTAAGTTAAAGGGGATTTTTGGTTTGGTTGTACCCAACTGCGATCGGGTGGGGTCATGGGGTGGATTCTGGTGGGTGGTGGTGGCGGCGGCCGGGGTATGTGAGGGGTGGCAGTAGGCTGTGGCGAGAGAGGGGGGCAGTGTGTAGTAGGTGAGGGTGGGTTGGGTGGGTGTTTCGGTAGGCGGTGGTAGGTATGTGTGTACTGTTTAGGTGTGGAGGTGGGGGGAGGGCGTGGTGGTGTGGACAGGAGAGGTGAGGGTGGTGAGGAGGACGGGGTAGGGGGTGGGGTGAGGGGAGGGATGGTGATCGGTGAGGGTGATGGAAAGGCCGGTTGTGGGTGGATAAAGAGGGGGGAGACATCAGACTCAAGGAAGGAGTGATCGGGGGGAGTTTGGGTTTTGAACGGGAAGACACTCTCGTCAAAGGTGACATGACGGGAGAGGATTATCTTACCGGTTTGGAGGTCGAGGCAACGATATCCACGAAAGACACAAAGGGAGGAACGGGGGGCAAGTTTGTGAGGTCGAGTGGAAGAGAGGTTTACGCACACCCAAAAACACGAAGGTGATCGTAAGAGGGGTGACGACCATAGAGGGAGGCCGTTGGGGTTAGGAACTGAAGGTTGGTGGAGGGAAGGGTGTTTTGCAAATAGGTGGCGGTGTGTAAGGCGTCGACCCAAAAATAGGTTGGTAAAGAGGCATGTGTAAGGATGCAAAACATAATTTCATTGAGACGACGAAGCATCCGTTCGGATTTGCCATTTTGTTGAGAAGTGTGAGGACATGAAAATCGAAACTGGAGGCCATTGGAGTGGGCAAAGTGTTTAAAATTATGGTTGTCGAACTCACCCCCTAAGTCACATCGGAAGGACTTGATTATGGTGTTGAATTGAGTTTTAATAAATTTATGAAATTGGGTGAACTTTTGGAAAGTTTCAGACTTGTATTTAAGAGGAAAAACCCAAGTATAGTTGGTGTAATCATCAATCAATACCATATAGTATTTAAAACCCGTTTTACTAACAATAGGTGACGTCCACAGATCACAATGTATAATATCAAATGGAAGAAAAGTAGAAGTCTTTGAACTAGAAAAGGTAATCGTTTATGTTTAGATAATTGACACGAATTGCAAAGAGATGAACTAGATCGTTTATTACAAGAAATCAAATTGCTAGAATTAAAAAAATTCATAATGGGAATTCCTGGATGGCCGAGGCGGGCATGCCAGAAATCTGGTTGAGTAGACGCCAAACAAACGGTTGCGGAAGCTTTAGTTGTGAGCGGATAGAGGTGACTGGAGCTATTGTGTCTGTTCAGGATCTTTCCAGTTTTGTAGTCCTTCACAGAAAAGCCAAAAGGATCAAACTCAACAGAAACATTATTATCAATAGTAAATTGACGAACAGAAATAAGATTTTTGACAATATGTGGAGTGTAGAGGACGTTATTGAGTTTGAGGTTGGTGGAGGGAGAGGGAAGGGTGGTGCGACCGGATCCGTGGATTGGCACGCGATTACCATTCCCGACAAAAATAAATTTAATTGGACAATTAACATTGGAATTAGTAAGTATACCTGGATCCCCGGTTATATGAGAGGAAGCCCCTGTGTCCATGAACCATTCATCTGGACCACCAAGTGTATCATCAAGGTGCAAAGCCTGGAACGCCTCCCTAAGTTGGGCTGGGTCAGATGGATCAACTTCAGTTAAGTGAGCATGAGCCGAGGGGTTAGGGGTGGTGGGATTGGGCCGAGGAGTGGAGGAAATGGGCTGAGGGTAGGCCCAAGTGGGGTATGGACAAGGTGGGGGTATAAACCAGGGAGTGGCCTGTTGGGCCATCCACTAGTTGTTTTGGGATGGGGAGCGAGGAGGCCACGAAGGTCGGGGCGAGGATGACGGTTGGCGGGAGGGCTGGCCGGGTGAAACAGGTGTGTCGCGAGTCCTAGTGGAATTGGGCTGGTTGCGGCGGGTGGTTGAGGGTGGCCGACTGTTACCATGAGATGGTGGTCTGCAGTTGTTTACGGGGGGTGGGTCTTGGGTAGTAGCCATGGCAGTGGGAGCCGAGAGAGAATCACGTGCGGATTGACGTTATTGCTCGAGTTGGAGCATGCTACACGCTGTTTCCCAGGATGGGAGCTGTTGATTGATGAACGCGGCAACGGTGTCAAACTCTCGTGGGAGACCGTGGACCAGTTGCAGGACAAGCCGCTGAGATGAGACCGAGCTGTCAACATCTTTTAATTGGCCTGCAAGATCCTTAAGTTTCTGACAGTATGCATCTAGGGATGGCATAAAGAGAAGTGTCAGGTTGGTGAATTCGTGTTCTAGGGCTGCTGCCCTGGAACCTTTGTTGTTGTGGAAGATGGCTTTGAGTCTTAACCATGCTACCAAGGCTGTAGACTCCGGTTCAAGGACACGGAGTAGAAGATCATCACTGAGGGTACCATAAATCCATTGTAAAACAATGGCGTCAACCTCCATCCATGACTCGTATTCTGGAGCTGTTTTTGGAGGTGGTTTGGTGCCGTCAATATGATCTGTTACCTTGTAACTGAAGGCATGGAGTTGGAAGAGGTTAACCCAGGCGGAGTAAGACCCCTTGGTGCCATCAAGGGTGCGAACTTTGTTCTGAATATTGGTGACGGTGTAGACCGGATGAAGGGTCTGTTTAGCGGTGCTTGATTCAGGAACATCGGTTTTGGGAGTCGTCATATCTCCGGTGGATGAAGATGGCACCAGGTCGGTTGGCATCGATGGGTTGGTTGACAGCGGCACTTGACCGGCTGTGAAGGACTTATCGGTATAGAGCTAGGGTTAGCTCTGATACCATGTAAACTTTGGTATAATCGTCTGATCATGATTTCATTAAACAATCCACAATATATAATACATGTAACCGAATGGAGTTATTTGGGGAGAAGATAATTACAAGATATTCAAACTAAGTAAACTCTATCTCTAAGATAACTATCATAAATAAATAATATATAAATGTATACACGTTAATACAACCTACCTGCCCTACAAAACAACCAGTTACATCCAAAATTACATGTTTCAGATTATACTTGTAGTTCATGAGCATAATTAGTGTCACTCCACGACAGTTTGAAATGCTAATTACTTCAATAAACTAAGAATTGATTACCTTCACCATTATCGTCAGCTCGAAGAACGATGAACACGTATTTGAACAGAGGGACAAGAGTTAAAGTCCAGAAAACAAATGAAAGCACACCAAAAATCTCTTCATTTGTTTCTGAGTGATGAATGTCTTCTGCAAATGTGCTTTTATAAACGTAAATTGGTGAAATGCTGAGGTCTCCATAGACTACACCAAGACTCTGATAAGCTAACACCAAAGTTGTCCTCCAAGAGTCCTTCTAAATGCAATTTTAACAAACAGTAAAAGCCATATAAGGATCGGTTATATTGCAGCAATAATAAAAACAGAGCAACAATTTAACTTTTTTATTGCTAACTAACCATTGATTTTGTTAAAATCCAAATAAGAACTGTAAAAGTTGCAAGAACTGGCTATTTTTACAAATTAAAGAAATGAAAATGAAAGATGAACCACTTTCTTCCAAAATCCTTCATTCTTTTATTTGTTTAGCAATTTTCAGAAGTTTAACAGCAACCAAAAGGAAATTTTTGTAATTTAAAAAACCAGTAACTTCATGAGTTGATGGGCAGACCTTAGAATTTCCCCAACAATTTTTGCCCCCAAGATCCATGCTTTCAGAATTACTGATGATGAAACAAGTTAAATGCAGATCCTGGCTGAAACAAAACACATCTAAATTTGAATTTTTTTTGGAGATAATAGCTCAAACAAAAAGAAGATTGCAAGACTAATATAGAAACATCAAGTGATAACAACCAAGAAATGCTGACCCACTTAATGTTAACTGATATCCCCTTATCTTGGTCTCAAGAAAGATGGAAAGAGCTTGATGACCTAATTCTGGATAAATTTTCTTAGCTAAAATGTGAAAAACCAAAAGGGATCCAAGCAGAAAGACAGGATGATGCAAAAGTGAATCTAAAAGATTGTCTTTTTGGAGAAATAAATTAAAAAATCGCAATTTCTACCAAGATGATACTTTCTTCAATAAAAATATGTCTCAGTGACACCACTAAATCAACCAATTTCCTCGACCATGAATCAAAATCAAGAATTGGATATCCGAAACAAGTGGTGATTAAAAATTGAAGATTTTAAAAGCTCACTTCACCCGTAGCAGTAAAAAACAAGAGAATGTTTGGGATACGACAAGAAGAAACAAGCAAACAAATTCACATGACTCTACAGCAAAATTGCATTATCGTGTCCACAATTCAATGCAGCTTTCAAGGGCAAATCTGGGCCCTCTCTTTCTCTCTCTTGTACACACATAAAAGACAGACCATGTATTCACGTGGGTAGGTTAGAGAACTAAAATTCCTACCAAATAGTTAACTATAGTGTATAGAGTTGGGCGAAAACTATATCATAACACTAAAATACACGTTGTATGACATGGTTAATAGCCTAGTCGTATACAAAAGGTGTTCTTTAAGGGTAGTAAGGTCTCATGTATTGGAATGGTTTCGCTAAGATGTTGGAATGGTTTCGCTCTCAAATGATAAGTCTTTGTTAATAAATAATATAGATTTAGAGTATTTTTAATGGATGTATGAATTTATATTAAATGTATAGGTAAAATAATAAAAAAAGGCCTTATGACAAGGAAACTATACCTTCCAATGTTTAAAAGCAGCCCTCCCAATTAACACAAAAACCCAAAATTATTATATAATCCTACGAAATTGAAATTACTTGAACTCTTTTGAATAATAAAATAACTTCTTGGTGTGTATACATTAGCCGAAGCAAATTTGGTTTACCATATCCATAAAAGTCAAATTTAACTTATCTTGGATCTTTGAGATGAGTACTTGGGACCAAATTTGTCCATACTCTTATATGGCTTTTGATCCACAATATGAAATAACAATCTAAATTCTTTTGTATCATTGCATTTGGATTTTTGTTACAAACCACCGGGGAAGGCTCTATGTATTGAAATTCTATACTTGAGACTAGTCTCCCAAATTATTGGGGCCACCAATTTAAAAATTAAAAAAAAGCAAAATTCCATGTATAGTTTAATTCAGTTTTTCTATTATAAGTCTAAATTATCTAACCCTAGTTTGAACCTATTTTAACAAAAAAGATGAGCTTAAAATTGTTTTATATTGTATAGTCCAATTCTATTTTAACGAATGTATTTTTTGTCCTACTCATAAAACATCCTAGATTCTTCATTGTTTATAACAATGATAATATTTTAATATGACCCCGCCTTCCCCTTGTGCTCAACAAGAACCCGAGAAGTAACAAAAATGGATGTTTACGTTCGGTCTCTTTTGACAAAAATTCTGACCAAACGGCTTACTATAGTTTAAAAAAAAAACCCAAACCAGTCGGATCGGATTGATTGATAAGACGGGTCATAATTATCATGCATGTATTAATACAACAAAAAATAAGGAAGATAAAATGCATGTCCGGTTTACACCACCTGTTCTAAATTTCAAACGCAATGCGATCTGGATCCGTTAAACCAAGTTTTCAAACAGTAAACTACTGACACGTAATAAACCATAAACAATTTTAGACCTCTAGTTACTATTCTTAAAAATTGTGAATGCAGGTTGCTATTACATATTTGTGGTCGAAAATTGTTTAAAGTGTCATTTTCTACATATCCCCAACAACGACTCGTTAGAAACCAAACGACCACCACCTCATTGATCAGTTTGAGTGAAACTAAAACAAACCAAAAAAAGTAGTGATAAACTGATAGCCTTTAGCATTCCACCTAACTTTGTTCTTAATAGAAACCAAAATTCAAACTACCACTTATTAACCAACAATAATCCATAATATCAATTTGATCAATAATAATTTCAACTTAGACAATCATATTAACATAATCATTCATCGATTTACATTTTATTTTCACTCGATTCTACTCAAAATAAGATGATTGTGAACGAAATAAAGAAACATGCAATGTGACGGAGTGAAAATGAGTGGAAATGAAGTGTGAATCAACGATAATTATACTACTAAGATTGTTCTTAACAACCAAAAAAATAAAAGTTAAGATTATTATTTGCTAGTTTGAATTATCAATTTGCTTAAACAAAAAAACAATTAAGAATTGCAATTCCGTAAGAATATCGCAAGCTCGTAGCATTTCTCACCCAACATTGTTAACAAAACAGCTGCAAACTTTTAACAGTAACACCATCAACAACATAATCTGATAATCGAAACAAACAACTCAAAAATTAGGTCACATTAAATCAAACACACAAAACGCATCAACTGATACCAAATTATTGCATAAAAACACTGAGGTAAATCGGGAATATGGCTTACTGTTGGTATGCGAATCGTAATTCAAGGTAGAAGATAGAATGAGCATGAATCATCCGCCATTAATGGAAAGTGATCGATGAAGGTGCTCATTAGAAGAAGGTGGAAAGAGATGATTGTTGATGATGATAGGTCAATGGTTTTATCCTGATTATTATCGTGAGGAGTGAAATTATAGAAAATTGATGGTGGATCCACCATTGCAGATTTGAAGAGTGTGTGTGATGAAGTGAGGATGAACACGTAACGGGAATCTCTGCGATTGTATGAATATCTTCTGCAAGAGGTTATAAAATTATAATCTTTTTTTATTCGATTACTGTTATAATATCACAATAATTAACACAAGATTAATGTTATAACCTTAAGAACTTTAAAGAGAATTGCAAAAGCAAGAAGAAGATAAATGTATAACTTATGAAAGTGTATACAAGAGGTGCATCTTCTTCTCTACATTGAGGTGATATTTATACTACAAAGATCAATCATTTTGGTAGACAAGTGAAACTATTTAGCATAGTAAACTTATCTACAAGTTTGACAAAGAGTTCATCTACTTGCTATGGTAATAATTCATAATACTCCCCCTTGGATGACACTTTTCAAACTTCAAGAGTTTAAGTACTGCCTCATTAAAAACCTTGCTAAAGAAAAACCCAATGGGAAAAAAAACCTTAACTAAGAAAAAAAATGTATAGCTTATAACTCCCCCTCAAATTGTCTTCTATAGATCATCACATTGTGTGTACGTGCCGCAT
Source organism: Flaveria sonorensis (assembly GCA_025506505.1). NCBI lineage: Eukaryota > Viridiplantae > Streptophyta > Magnoliopsida > Asterales > Asteraceae > Flaveria > Flaveria sonorensis. The sequence goes on along the minus strand of CM046430.1, from coordinate 41,054,379 downwards.
GCCAATATCATAAACATGTTTTCTGAAAGTTGTTTTTGGAAGTGCCTTTGTGAAAAGATCAGCTGAGTTATTGCTAGATTAAACGTATCTCATTTCAACTTGTTTGTCTTTAATAAGGTCTTGAGTGTATGAAAAGAATCTTGGTGGTATATGTTTTGTTCTGTCACTTTTGATATACCCTTCTTTCATTTGTGAGAAACAAGCTGCATTATCTTCATAGATTAGTGTTGCATTTCTATCTTTCTCCAATCCACAAGAAGTTAATATAAGTTGTGTCATAGATCTTAACCATACACATTCTCTTGAAGCTTCATGTAGTGCAATGACTTCAGCATAATTTGAGGATGTTGCAACGAGTGTTTGTTTCTGAGAACGCCATAAAATCGCAGTTCCTCCATTCTTAAATATGTATCCAGTTTGAGATTTTGCTTTATGGGGATCAGATAAATAACCTGCATCTGTATAACCAACCAACCATTCTTTTGAATTATTAGGATAAAACAAGCCTAAATCAATAGTACCTTGAAGATATCGAAAAATATGTTTAATCCCATTCCAGTGCCTTTTAGTAGAGGCTGAACTAAATCTTGCTAAAAAATTAACTGCAAAAGAAATGTCAGGTCTCGTACAGTTAGTAAGATACATAAGAGCTCCAATTGCACTGAGATATGGTATCTCTGGACCAAGAACCTCTTCATTATCTTCGCAAGGACGAAATGGATCATTATCAACATTGAGTGATCTAACAACCATCGGTGCGCTTAAAGGATTTGTTTTGTCCATATTGAAACGCTTTAAGAGTTTCTCAGTATAAGTCGAATGATGTACAAGTATTCCATTATGCATAAGCTCAATCTGCAAACCAAGACAATATTTGATTTTTCCAAGGTCTTTCAATTCAAATTCTTTCTTTAAAAGAGCAATTGCTTCATTAATTTCCTTTTGCGTCCCAATTATATTTAGATCATCAACATACACAGCTATGATCACATATCCTAATGTTGTCTTCTTAATGAAGACGCATGGACAAATAAGGTTACTTGTGTATCCTTTACTTGTCAAATAATCACTCAAACGATTGTACCACATCCTTCCAGATTGTTTGAGTCCATACAAGGATCTTTGTAATTTGATGGAATACATTTCCTTAGGCTTTGAGCTTAATGATTCGGGGAATTTAAAACCTTCAGGAATTTTCATATAGATGTCACTATCTAGTGATCCATACAAGTAAGCTGTGACAACATCCATAAGACGCATCTCTAAATTTCCAGAGACTGCTAAGCTGATTAAGTATCTAAAGGTTATTGCATCCATAACAGTGGAGTATGTTTCCTCATAATCAATCCCTGGCCTTTGTGAAAAACCTTGAGCTACAAATCTAGCTTTATACCTTGTAACTTCATTTTTCTCATTTCGTTTTCGTATAAAAACCCAGTTATACCCTACAGGCTTTACGACCATCGAAGTAATAACAATAGGTCCAAAGACCTTTCGTTTGTTAAGTGAATCTAATTTAGCTTGCATAGCTCCTTTCCATTTATCCCAATCATGTCTATTCTGACAGTCACTAACTGATTTTGGTTCAGGATCATCATCTCCACTCATGATGTCACTTGCTACGGAATAAGAAAATATTTCATCAATACCTTCCATTTCATCTCGATTCCATAAGATATGTGTGTGACTATATTTAATTGAAATTTCTTTGTTATTTTCATGCAAATCCTCCTCATGAGAGGTTTTGGTACTTAGCGTTGCATCAAGATCATTCACTTTATTGTCAACTTCCTTTTCAGGAGTTTTTCTTTTTCGAGGATTTTTATCCTTGGAACCGATTGGTCTCCCTTGTTTTAAACGTCTCTGAGATTCATGAGCCATTGTTTTATCTATTTACTTATTTGGAATCTCAACTCGAGCTGGAGCATTAGCAGCTGGTATATGAGATTTAGTAACTCTGTTTGTATCAGTAAATGCATTAGGTAATTGATTTGTAATTTCTTACAAGTGTATTATCTTTTGAACCTCTGTCTCACATTGTTTAGTTACTGGATCAAGATACAATAATGAAGGAACATACCATGAGACATCATTTTCTTGTTTTTTCTTTTCTCCCCTAATGCCGGGAAAACTGACTCGTTAAAGTGACAATCAGCAAAATGTGCTGTAAATACATCACCCGTTAAAGGATTAAGATATCTTATGATGGAAGCTAATTCATATCCAACATATATTCCCAACCTTCTTCGAGGACCTATTTTTATACGTTGTGGTGGTGCAATAGGGACATACACAGCACACCCAAAAACTCTAAGGTGGGAAATGTTTGACTCATTGCCAGAAACAAGTTGTAAGGGAGAGTATTTAAGATTTGCACTTGGTCTTACATGAATTAGAGACCCAGCATGAAGAAATGCATGACCCCAAATAGACACAGGGAGTTTTGTCCTCATTATCAATGGTCTAGCTATTAGTTGTAGACGTTTGATTAACTACTCAGCTAAGCCATTTTGTGTGTGTACATGAGAAACAGAGTGTTCAACAATAATTCCTACAGACATGCAATAATCATTAAAGGCATGTGATGTGAATTCATCAGCATTATCAAGTCTCGCCCTTTTAATAGTATAATCAGGAAAATGTGCTCGTAATTTGATAATTTGTGCAAGAAATTTCGCAAATGCTACATTACGAGTTGATAACAAAAAGACATGAGACCATCTACTTGACGCGTCTATCAAAACCATAAAGTATCTAAATGGTCCACATGGTGGATGAATTGGCCCACATATGTCTCCTTGAATTCTTTCAAGAAACAGAGGTGATTCCTTTTTAATTTTCACAGGCAAAGGCCTTGTAATTAATTTCCCAAGAGAACAAAATGTACACAAAGGAATTTTATTCGATTGTCGGATCTTTTGATATTTCAATGGATGCCCATGAGTGTTTTCAATTATTCTTCTCATCATTGTAGATCCTAGATGGCCTAATCTATCATGCCATAAGTTAAGTGCTTCAGGATCATAAAATTTTCTTTAACTGCCATATATGCCTGAGGCACATTAATGTGTGTATAATGTAAACCAGACTGAAGCATTGGCAGTTTTTCTAATATCTGATCTTTGCTTATGATATACAAATATTTTTCACTATCAACAGTCCTTGACTGAGTATCATATCCGTTATGATATATGTTTTTAAAACTCAACAGATTTCTTGTTGATTTTGGAGAAAATAAAGCATTTTCTATTATAAGCTTTGTACTATTTGGTAATGCTAAATTAGCTTTTTCCACTCCTTCTATCAGGTCTGTAGGTCATGATATTGTATTAACGATTTCTTTTGTTGGTTTAAGTTCACAAAAATATTTCTTAGATCTAAGTATAGTGTGTGTGGCTCCACTATCCGCTATACATATATCTGCTTTATTTGTTTGATCTTGCGCTCCAATGATGTTCATTTTAATCTTGAAAGTATAAAAAAAATAATAAGTGAATAACGATGGTATTGTTATATTTTAACAAGAACTTTATTTAATCGAAAGAAAACATTACATGAAGAAAAATACATAATTAAAGATAGGAAAACACTTAATTGTTGCATATAACTATTATGGTTAAGCAACATGTGTTTCAGAGTTCTATGTCAAAATCTGCAGTGTTCAACTCAATGTTGAGATTATCAAAATTATCAACATGGTTCACTTTATTCTCTTTCCTTTTAAGAGAGGCTTGGTATAGCTCACATAAATGTGGAGCTGTGCGACAAGCCTTTGACCAGTGGTTTGTGCTACCACATCTAAAACAGGAAGTGCTATTGTTTTCAGACCTACCAGCTTCATTCCCTTTGTGTTGGTTAAAATTGTTATTTTGTGGAGCGTGGTAATTGATTGTTCTTTGATTTCTACCACGGCCATATCCACGACCACGACCACGTCCACGACCACGTCCACGACCACGTCCACGACCACGTCCACGACTATAAAAGTTACCTCGGTAATTATAATTACCCTTGAAAGAATTAACCATTAGGGTAACTTTTATCAACAGAACCACGACCACGACCTCGTCCCCACTTTCTTCCAGAGTTTTTAGTAGCAACATTTACCTCTGGAATTGCTAATGATCCCATGGGACGAGCTTGATGATTTTTCATCAAAAGCTCATTATTTTTTTTCTGCTATGAGGAGAAATAAATTTAAATCAGAATATCTTTTAAACTTTTGCAACCTATATTGTTGTTGCAAGTTTATATTTGATGCATGAAATGTGGAGAAAGTTTTCTCCAACATATCTTCCTCGGTAACATTTTATCCGTAGAATCTGAGGGTCGAGCATATCCTGAACAAAGCAGAGGTGTACTCGTTTACCTTTTTGAAATCCTGGAACCTGAGATTGTTCCATTCATCTCTAGCAGTGGAAAATAGAACTTCCCTTTGGTGATCAAATCTGCTTTCTAAATCTTTCCATAAAATATATGGATCTTCACAATTTGAATATTCAAACTATAACATTTCATCAATATGCTTATGCAGAAAGACATTAGCTTTTGCTTTGTCTTGTTTCGAGCAAGCATTTCCCTCTTGTACAGTTTCTAAGACACCCATGGATTTAAGATGTCTTTTTACATGAGCCGTTCACGACATATAGTTTTCTCCATTGATATTAAGAGCTGAGAATTCGATTTTCGCAATTTTAGACATTTTTGTTTGCTAAACAAGAATTAAGCAAATAGTAAGTTAATTATTAGAATCCATATATATCAATAAGCATTGCGATACAATAAAGCGGTAGAGCTATAAACAAATATAGAAATAAGAAAAGTTTAAATTCTTCAGGTGGTAGTTCAGCAATGGGGATAAGAATTAAAATGAGCATTATGGTTGCCAGTACTAAAACCGGGTGTATTATCTTTGAAAAATTGCCTTGGATAAACTTGAGAGAAGAGATAATCTATTTATTGAAAGTAGGTTGATAGTGGTCAATTTATAGTTTAAAATTATAACCGTTTGTAACGGCTATGTAGCAACGGCTATATAACCGTTTATAACGGCTAATAATCTTCGTGTGTGAATATATCGACAACAATTTTAAATAATATAGATAATTATAATATTATGTTATAAAAACATGAATTAGTTTATAAAAACAAAAGAGAATAAGAACGACAAGTTAGAATAATAAGTTAGTACGAATAAACATAATCAAACTGTTAGTTGTATAACTAAATATTAAGTAAAAGTTAGATGCATAAGTAAATGTTAATTACATAAGTAAAAGTTAGATGCATAAATAATAGGTTAGATGCATAAGTAAAAGTTAGTTGACATAAAATAAAATGTTAATTGCATAATCAAAGGTTAGATACATAAATAGAAGTTAGCTTGTTAGTAGTCTCATGGTTATCAAGATGTCCATAATAAGATCTCCTGTATGCTTACTTTATTTATCTTAGTTATCTTCTCAATACAAGATATTATATATTATTACTTAATGAAGCCCTTACCTTAATTAATGGATGACTTTGTGCTTTATTGATCTTCTTGATTAGAGTTTAAGAGCTCTCGTGCTGATAACGTGTTATAATATCACAATAATTAACACAAGATTAGTGTTATAACCTTAAGAACTTTAAAGAGAATTGCAAGAGCAAGAAGAAGAGAAATGTATAACTTATGAAAGTGTATACAAGAGGTGCATCTTCTCCTCTATATTGAGGTGGTATTTATGCTACAAAGATCAATCATTTTGGTAGACAAGTGAAACTATTTAGCATAGTAAACTTATCTACAAGTTTGACAAAGAGTTCACTTGCTATGGTAAAAATTCATAATAATTACATAATATTCATACATTTGTTTTAATATTTTTTTTCTTCCATTTTTCACTTACAAAAGTTTGAAAAAAAAAAGAATGAAAATAAATGGTGAGTAATATGAGAAAGAATGAATGAGAATAGAGTAGCAAGTCTTTAAATGTAATCTTTATTTCAGGAGATGAGATTGAGTGTTAGAAAGGGTTCATGTCCACGCCGTCAAAAGGGATGGTCGTGATGATTGAATATCAACAAACACAACAGAAACCGTGTATGTAACAAAAATGAGCCATGAGTTTACATGAATAATAATAAATCTAATACTTAATTTTAGAAATGAGATTAAGTGTCAATTATATGAAATACTTGAATTTTACCCTAATGCTATGTTCTCGAGTTCATTTAAAGAGAGAAAAGAAAGAAATTGGAAGGAAAGAAAAAACTATTGTGTTCCAAAGTTTTATTTAATGTAAGAAAATTAAAAGAAAGTAAGAAACTTGTTTTCCCGAGTACATTTAAATAGGAAAAAGAAAAGAAGCGAAACGAAAATGAAGACCAAAATCAATTATTACAAATTGAAAGTTAATGAAGACAAAGGAAAAGAAAGGAAAACGAAGAAAAGGAAAAGAAACTTTTCTTTTCTTTTCTTTTCTTAGTCTACTCGGGAACACATCATAAATAATAGAGATGGGGTTGAAATGGAGAATAAGATGTTAATGCTCTTATAGAATAACAGTCTTTTTAAGAGCATCAAAATATACGTTTCCATTAAGATTATGAGTGGAAAATGGACGGAAAGGGATGGTTTGTGTAGCCAATCTAAATAGGTTCATGTAAAAACTGATTGACTCGCTAATTTTGTGTGATGATAGCTAGTGTTAGGGTGGAGGGAACAATGGATGGTAGATGCAAAGAATGTGATGATCGTTTAATCTTACTTCGATCTATCTTGGTCCTTCTATTGATTATAGTTTGTTTTTCTTACAACTGATATGATCTATTTGTTTGACCAAAATTATAATAGAAAATAAAACTAATATGATTTATTTTTTAGGGTTCATATTAAAAGTTATAACTAAGAATATTGATATATTGAAACATCTTATACGCCACAAAATTGTAATAGGTAAATATTTTTATTTATATTAGGCTAAGGTTACATCCGTTATATGAGATGGAGGCAAATTGATTTTTAACAACATTTAAATAAAAGTGTAAATACAATAGTTGAATACGTGAATAAAACAAAAAACTTAAGGGGGTGTTAAAAAAGAAAATTGAAAAACTCAATTAATAAAAGGGTCGAGAAAACATTATATACTATATTAAAAAGCCACAACTTGAGTGCTACAATAACTTTTATGTGTTAGAGTCAATAAAATTTAATTGTTTTAAGCACATGTTTTTCTAATTAAGTTTATTGTTGGGTCGGTTGTTCTAGTCTTAAGATAGACCTAGTATTTCGGTTGGTTACTTGATTTTGTGGTAGCCGTTGAGTCTCCTTTGTAAGGCCATATATAGCCACTTTTGGTTAATGAATAATCATTAGAAATTGAGTGAAGCTTTGATACCATGAAAACTTACAAGTGGTATCAGTGCACAATTCCTGGTGACATTAAAGTGAGAGAAAAGTCATTGTGATGGCTGAAGAACCAGTGTCAATTTCATACTAGAGAGTGCCTCGGTTTGATGGTGACTATGATCATTGGAAATTGGTCATGGAAACCTTGCTGCGATCAAAGGAGTACTGGGTTGTGATAGAGTCTGAAATTAAAGCACCAAGGGAAGGAGAAACTCAAACTGCTGCACAAACAACCCAATATGAAGCTTTGAAGTTGAAGGATCTAAAGGCTCGAAACTATTTGTTCCAGTCGACAGACTAACAAATAATTTGAACCATGACTCAAAAGGAGAGTGCTAAGCAGATATGGGATGTTATGAAAGCAAAGTATCAAGGAAATGCTAGAGTTAAGAGAGCCCAATTGCAAATACTAAGGAAGGAATTTGAGACCCTAAAGATGAAGGAAGGAGAAAGTGTAGCAGACTACTTCAACAGGGTAATGATTGTTGCTAATGACATGAAAAGTTATAGGGAGGACATGACTGATGCCAAGATAGTGGAGAAAATCTTGAGGTCACTGACAGACAATTAGAATTTTGTCGTATGTTCAATAGAGGAGTCAAAAGACATAGACAAGTTGTCTTTAGATGAACTTCAAAGTTCTCTATTAGTACATGAACCAAAGTTTAAGAGAAAGTCAAAAGAAGAACAAGTTCTAAAGATAGAGAATAAGACAAAAGGAAGAGGTAGAGGTCCAGGCCAGAACAACAGAAGAAGAGGAAAGGGACGTGGCAGATCAAGAATAGACTTTGACAAGTCATCCAAAGAATGCTATAGATGTCATCAAATAGGAAACTTTTCTTATGAGTGCCCTCAGGGTGAAAGAGCTATTAACTATGTAGAGTTTGATGAAAGTGAAGATCTGCTACTCATGGCTAAAATAGAACTAAACGACCAGGAGAAGAAAGAAATTTGGTTCTTAGACTCTGCATGCTCTAAGCACATGACTGGTCTTAAGGACTGGTTCATCAATCTAGATAAAAGTTACAGGAACACTGTCAAGCTGGGAAATGACATAAGGTTATCTGTCAAAGGAATAGGTGATGTGAGACTTGAAAATGAGGGAATTACTCAGGTAATTACAAAAGTATACTATGTGCCTGAACTTACATCTAATCTATTGAGTATAGGACAACTACAAGAGAAAGATCTTACAATTGTGTTCAAACATGGAACATGTAAGATATATCATCCAATCAAAGGTATGATAGTGATACGCTTAAAATTATGCATGTTAATAATGCATATTGTCCCTCGTTTTGAATGCTTTTTTGTTACAAATGCATTTGCAGTGAAATTTAATTGTGTTTTATATGAATTTTGTAGGTTTGGATGGTGATTAAGTGATTTTATTGGAAAAACTCAAGAATTAGGTGAAATTGTTGATGTTTGGCTTATGACATGGCCATGTCGAATTCTGACATGGTCATATCAGAATGTTCAAGAATTACAAGTCTGATGGATGACACGGCCATGTCACTTTACGACACGGCCATGTTCGGTGCATATATCACTTTATAACCTAAATTGAGTCTCATTTCCTAAATACAACTTTGGGGGTTAAAAACCCTAGTTCTCTCCAGCCTCCAAAAACCATTTTGAGCAAGTATCAAAGGAAAAGAAGTCAAGATTGAAGATCAAGCACTCCAAAGAAGAATCTAACAACATACAACCTATCTAGCTTGATTTGGTTTGATAATCTCTTCATCTAACCATGTATCTCTTTGATTATTCAAGTTTCTTGGGTGTTTTTGTAGTTAGCATGAGCTAAAACTCTTGATTCACTTAGATTAGATGAATCCTAGCTAACTTTGATCATGTACATATGATTTTTTATGATGATTATGTTGATGACTTTAACATGGTCTTGAATCTTCTTCAATGATTATGTGTGTTTGTTTGGCTTGATTATATGTTCAATCTCGTGGGTATCTTGACCATATCATGTTGGAAAACCGTATGTGTTAGGGTATTTATTCATGAATATGTATATGTATGTATGAGTATTTATGGCATTTGACTAGGAATGGTGGATGGGGATTGGTACATGTACGATTGTTATTCAAATATGCGTCCTTGTGTATATGCTTAGAAAGGCCATTACATTTGTTGTGAATTCCTCATATCATTGTGTATGTGTGATTATGGTTACTAGCATAAATTTGTAGTTCATATATTCATGGTATGATATTCACAAGTTGGAGGACTTCATGATTTTGTTTACATTACGTGATTCGAGGTGGTTGGTATGTGTTTATCGTATTAGCTTTCCAAAGAATTATGGGACTAAATAACCTTGACGGGAGTTTAGTCCACATTTATATTCAACATAATTGTATCATTGGTTCTTCATGGAATGACTTTAGGTGGTTACTATGTTGACATCATTTTAACTTTCTAAAGAGTCATATGATTAGGTAGCCTTGACAGGAGTCTATTCTATTTCTGTGTTACAAGTGTATATAATGATCTCATCATGAATTTATGTATGTTATCATTGTTTGGCTAGGTGGATTTAAAGTCTAAGTGAATATTCCATTTGCTTGATTATCTTTCTTGATTTCTATCCATATTTATCGATTTATGTTTATTTTAGTTTAAAATATAAAAATACCAAATCATCTATCTTTTCCGGCTAAACAATAACAAAGGTTTACTATTAGTAGCTACTATGTCCTTAGATCGATACTTGGTTCTTGCCTAAACTATGCTACATATACGATAGGTACACTTGCCTATTTATGTGTGGTTTAATTTTAAGGTAAAAATCATTTTTATAAATTTAAAACCAAGTGTTCTGAAAATCATTAAAAATATTTATATATCCACACACATCAGATAGCCAGATCCACCATGACTAGAAACAGGATGTTCTTAGTGCAAGAAGTAACAAGACCTTTACCTACTCAATGTCTGAACGTAAATGAAAAGAAAATACACAAGTCTGGCATAGGAGATTGGGGCATGTGAACTACAAGTCAGTGAGAGCAATGCAGTACAAACAAATGGTGACGGGCCTTCCAAGGATGACTGAGCAAACCAAAGTATGTGAAGTGTGCAAGCTGGGAAAACAAAAAAAGGAGCGCATACCAAAGAAAAGCCAATGGTGAGCAACAGAAAGATTGCAGCTGATCCACACTGACTTATGTGGACCTATAGAACCAGTCTCTCCTGGTAGGAAAAGGTACATGGTATTTATTGATGATTATACTAGAAAAGGATGGGTGTACTTTCTTGAAAATAAGTCTGAAAGTTTTGAAATCTTTAAGAAATTCAAAGCTAAAGTTGAAACTGAAACTGGATTAAAAATTAAGGGCTTGACAAATGATAGGGAAGGTGAATTCACCTCAAATGAATTCAACTCATTTAGTGAAATTTATGGAATTATAAGGCAGCTTACTGCAGCCTACACCCCATAACAATATGGGGTGGCAGAGTGCAGAAATAAGACAATTATAAACATGGTTAGGTGTTTTCTGGTGGATAAAACGCTACCAAAATGGTTGTGATCCAAGGCTGCAAACTGGGCTACTCATGTGTTGAACAAATGTATCACCTCAGCATTAGAAGACAAAGTACCCAAGGAAGCCTGGTCAGGCAACAAGCCTAATATGGATTACTCTAAGTTGTTCGGAAGCATTGCCTATGCCAACATACCATCTTAGTTAAGAAGCAAACTGGATAATAGAAGTACTAAGTGTGTCTTCATAGGCATAAGCAATGAGTCTAAGGCATATAGACTCTATGATCCAGTTCAAAACAAGATTATCATCAGCAAGGATGTGAGTTTTGATGTTAAAGGGAAGTGGGAATGGAAGGATGAGTTGACATAATCTGATTTGGTCATACCAGATAATTATATTCAGTTTGAAGATGAAGAAACTAAAATCAATCAAGAAATTACTCCCGCTGATCAAGTTCAACCACAAGAAAGTGAAGAGATTCCATCTAATGTTGAATCAAATCCCACATCAAGCAGCAACCTTGGTACTGAAAGTTAGCAAAATCAGAGTAATGTTCTAGCAATAAGTGAAAGGGCCTCCTTTAGAGCGAAATGGAATCCTACATGGATGAAGGATTATCAAATTAGTGATGATTCAGGTGTGGAAAACAACTTAGCATTAATAAACTCATATAGTGATCCTACAACTTATGAAGAAGCTTCAAAGGATCTTAAGTGGATTTAGGCCATGCAAAATGAGTTAGCAGTCATTAAGCAAAATGAAACATAAGAGCTGGTTGTTATGCCTACTAATGTGAGACCTATTGGTGTTAAATGGTTGTACAAAACCAAGCTCAATGAAAGGGGTGAAGTTGACAAATTCGAAGCCAAATTGGTTGTTAAAGGCTATGCTCAACAACAAGGGTTGACTATACTGAGGTATTTGAACCTGTGGCAAGGTGGGATACCATCAGATCTGTGTTGGCTGTTGCTGATTTCAAAAAATAGAGTGTGTACCAACTAGATGTAAAAAGTGCTTTTTTACATGGTGAGTTAAATGAGACCATATTTGTTGAGCGACCACAAGGGTTTGAGAAACAAGGAGAAGAAGAAAAGGTGTAACGGCTTAAGAAGGCCCTATATGGGCTGAAACAGGCTCCTAGGGCCCGGTTTACCTGTATAGAAAGGAATTTTGTCAAGGAAGGATTCCTAAAGAGCAAGTATGATCATACTTTGTTCATAAATAAAGTATGTAATAAGGTGATCATGGTAAGTCTCTATGTAGATGATTTAATATACACGGGAAATGATCAAAAGTTTTGTTAAGACTTTTGTAGTTCTATGAAAAGGGAATTTAAAATTACAGATTTGGGGCTCATGAGGTACCTTTTGGGGGTTGAAGTTCAACAAAAGGGGGAGTTCATTATCATGTGTCAAAAAATATGCTAAAGAAGTTTTAGAAAGATTTGGAATGTTGGAAGGAAATGGTGTGAAGAATCCCATTGTACCAGGGACTATGCTGAAAAAGAAAGGTGATAATGACCTGGTTGATGAAGCTGAATACAAATGTATGGTAGGAAGCTTAATGTATCTAACTGTTACTAGGCCAGACATCATGTATTCAGTTGGTCTTATTTCAAGGTTTATGACCAACCCAAGAATAGAACACATGCAGGCTGTTAAAAGGATCCTCAGATATGTTAAAGCTACAAGTGATTATGGGTTGGTGTATGAAAATAAAGGAGATGAGAAATTGAGCATCTTCACTGATAGTGACTGATAGAAAATGTACTTCAGACTATGTATGTCTATTGAGTAATGCTGCCATATGTTGTAGTTCAAGGAAACAAGAAATAGTCACTCTCTCTTCAACTGAAGCAGAGTATGTGGCTGCAAAGAATTGTGCTTGTCATTGTGTGTGGCTCAAGGGTCTACTTGGTGGATTAACTGGTAAGTTGATTGGGACAGTGGAGATACAATGTGACAACAACTCTACAATTAGCCTTTCGAAGAATCCGGTGATGCATAGGAGAACTAAGCATATTGATGTGAAGTACTATTACTTAAAGGAGCTGGTCAATGAAGGAGAGGTCAAATTAGTGTTCTGTCACACTACAGAACAAGTAGCAGATGTTATGACCAAGCCATTAAAGATGGAAGCATTTAAGAAGACGAGGAGCAAGCTTGGAGTTAAAGCCATTGAAGATTAAACTAAAGGATGAATCCCATTTCAGTTTAAAGGAAGGTTATGTTAGAGTCAATAAAATTTAATTGTTTTAAGCACATGTTTTCTAATTATGTTTATTGTTTGTTCAGTTGTTCTAGTCTTAAGGTAGACCTAGTATTTTGGTTGGTTACCTGATTTTATGGTAGCCGTTGAGTCTTCTTTGTAAGGCTATATATAGCCACTTTCAGTTAATGAATAAACATCAGAAATTGAGTGAAGCTTTGATATCATTGAAAACTTACATTATGGTTTTAGTTTTTTTGCCACAAAGATTTTTTTTATTTTCTTGGCATTTGATTTGTGGAGAAATACTTTTTTGATTTTTGGTTTTTTTGTTTTTTGGCATTTGATATGTGGTGAAATGCTTTTTTGGTTATCTACTTTCCTACAAAATATAAAACAACAATTAGTTTTTATGTAATTACACAAAATCCATTATTTTTAGCGCTTTTAGTTAAAGTGTCATTTAAAAATTATTATCGTGATAAACCGTACCGATTATGGGCGAAAAACATTGTTGACAACATTGGTATTAGTTGAACCAGTTTCGCTATTAGTTTTTATGGTCGAAGTGCTGAAAATGACAAAAATTATGTCACGTAGCTTCAGCGAAATCAATCAACTTCCGCCACCTACTGCGGAAAAAAACCCTAGTTAAGGAATTAATAATAATAAACAAAACTCAAAAAGCTAAACAAATGAAAATAACAAAAAGATTTAAAAAAAGTGTGGATGGCTGGGGTTAGTGGTGTACAAACCGGGTTTTTTTTAAAACTGGTTTGGGGTCCAAACCGAAACCGGTTTGGTCAACCCAAGTCAAAACCGGTTTGGGTTATAAACCTATTCGTAATATGAAAAACCCAACCCTATGAAACCGGTTTGTGCCGGTTTGGAAACCGGTTTGGGCCCAAACCGGTTCAGCTTTTTTTATTTATAATATAATAATGTTAAGATACGAAAGATATATTTATATTAATAAAACTTATACTTAATTTAAAGAAAAATAAATTTTTTGTTAACATATAAAAAATATAATTATATTTATATTAATTAAATCAAAAACAATAAAATAAAAGTTGTGAGTATTATTGTTATTAATACTGTTATTAATATCATGGTGGGGGTGATTGTTCTTCTTATTATTGTTGTTGTTACTTGTTGTGATTATTATTGTTATTAATATTATTATTAATATTATTATTTTGTTTTATGTTAAATTATTATATCATACGTTATTTGTTAATCAATATGACATAACGTCTCAAAGTGAGATTTATAATGAAAGTGAAATATATAATATATGAAACATATAAACAATTTAAACAAAATAGAAGTTTAAATAATAGTTTTTATAAAATAAACATTTAGCCTAGTCGACTAGTCGGTGTCCGTTCGTTTGTTGCATACTTGTACGTTTATTCTTCGCCACCAAAACCAGAGCTGTTACGAAGGTACTCATCATAAGCCGCTTCATCATCGGTCATTCCGGGTGTCAATCCACTCTCTACCTCGTCCTCGTATAATTCTACTTCGTATTCCAATTCTCCTTCAAGTGAGCATTTGTCTTGTACTCTTTTTGCGGCATCCAAATAATCCTTCAAGCAAATTGACATTTCAACCGCTTGGGGAGTGAGTCGAGTTCGTCTTATCGATATAACCCTGCCACTAATAGAAAAAGCAGATTTCAGCTACCGTGGAAACTTGGACGGTTAGTAAATCTCAGGCCATGGTGGATAGGATGGGAAATTGATCTTCCTTACCTTTCCACCAAACCAACAAGTCAAAATTTTTAAAATCGTGAGGAGTGATGGTGGATAAAAAGTTTGTTCCACCATATCTCCCGAGTTCACTAGTCGAAGTGTTACCATGTTACTACTCGAAGTGTTACCACGTTGACGTTTATTAGATTCATCCCTTAAAGTATTATATAAAGCAAACATTGGATTATTTGAACTTTTGGCATGTGCCGCATGCCTCAATGACTCATGGATGTGTGATGTTTCACCATATTTTAGTAAATAAACATCAAACATTTTTTCTAATTATTGGTTAAAAGTAGCTTTTAAAGTTAGAGCATAAAATGGGTTTTCTTCTTCTAAATACAAATTAGAAGTAATTTTATCAAGTAAAGAATCAACCCCCAACAAATTTAAACAATATTTTAATGTAGCGGCATATGTAATAACCGGAGGCAATTTTTTAAAATACTTTTTATGTTTTTCTTTCATTGGGGGTATCATATCTGAATAAGGTCTATCCCTAAATGACGTCTCATTTAATTTTGAAGTCATTAAATAAATTTGGTGAAGTACTAACGGACTCGTTGGATGATAAACTCCAAAAAGACAAGTAGTTGCGATTTTAAAAATTTGAAGCATTTTGCTTATTTCTTCAATAACGGACCAACCCCGATGGATAGTAAGTATTTGCCTTTCCACGACTTACCAAACTATTATAAAAGGCTATTAAACTTTCTTTTTGTTCAATAGCCTTTTCAAACATGTTACAAGTAGAATTTTATCATGTAGGTATGTCCCAATTCGGACCTAAACATTTGGAATTTGCATCTTTACAAAACTTGCGATATCTACTATATCTTTGGTTATTGCTAAAAATGTTACGTAACATTTTATTAAAACCATCTTTCACTGTTTCAATCTTTCTTAAACCATCTTGAACGGCTAAGTTTATGATGTGCGCAACACATTTACTATGAAAAAACACACCTTCACACATTGGTTTATATTTTAATTTTAAATGATCTATCGCAAGCGTGTTATTTGACGCATTATCAAAAGGTATAGAAAATATTTTGTTTTCTAATTTATACATTTTTAATAACTTTATCAATAAGATAAAAAATGTTTTGGCCGGTGTGAGGATAATCAAACAATTCAAACGCAATCGTTCGTTTCATCATTTATCACGAATCGGGTTCAATCCAATGGGCAGTGACTGATATGATAATAATTATACATGTTTACAATATATATTTCTTTGCATTTAAGTTATTTTTGATACAAATTTCATAATTTAGACACTTACTTGTGTTTTATTTGAATTTTGTAGTTATCTGATGAAGCTTGGTGATTTTTGTTAAGAAAACCCAAGATTTGAAGAAGTTTAAGAGAAAAAATGCTTTTGATATGACTATATTAAAGCTGAATATGACCAAATAAGCTGTCAAATTTCAAATAGCTCATTTCTGAAGCTGATGATGGTCATATCACTTCAGATATGGCCATATTCGGGCAGAAAACAAGTTTATAACCCTACTACACCTCATTTCCAAGATAAATTTCATTTTCTTTAAAACCCTAGCCTCCCTCAAACCCTTAGGTGTTTTTGAGCATTTCTCAAGAGTTTTTGGGAGATTTGAAGGCCAGGATTGAAGATTTCACACTTTCAACAAGGATCTAACATCATCCACCCTATTTCCATTCAAAATTGGTTTGAATTCCTCTAGATCTACTATGAGTTCTTCCATGTTCTTGAGTTTGGGTGTGTTTTTTGTAAGCCTAATGGGCTAAACTCTTATTATCACTTGGATTAGATGAAACTTAGCATGATTTAACAACTTGTACATGATTATTGGTGTTGTTTATGTTAATATCATGATAAACTTGATTATGCTTCAATGATTATGTGTATTTATTCTAGTTTGATGAAATGTCCAACCTTATGGGTGTTGTAAGCATGTTATGTTGAAAAACCTCATGTTCTTACAAGATTTATGCATATGATTGCATCTTTTGTATGTAATTTTGTGACATTTAACTAGGAATGGTGAATGAAGGTTGGGGGTTTAGTAAAATTGGGTAAATATGCATTCTTATGCTTATGTTTGAGAAAACCATGGTGTATGTCATGAATCTCTCTTGTCATTGGTTATGAATTGATTTTGTAATCGTGGTTTGATGTTCATGAGTTGAAGGTTAGTTATAGTTTTGTCTATTTTACGCAAGTTGAGGTGGTTGCCATGTGTTTATCGTGTTAATTTCCAAAAATTTGTGGAATTAGGTAACCCTAACGGGAGTCTAATTCATCTTTTATATTAATATAATTGTATCACTAGTTCTTTATGGCATAACTTTAGGTGGCTATTGTGTGTTTATCGTTCTAGCTTTCCGAATGGTTATATGTCTAGATATCCTTGACAGGGGTTTAGGCTACTTCCATGTATCTTGTGTAAAAAAATGGTCTCATCTCGAGTTTGTACCAGTTGTTAATTCTATGCTAAGTGGAATCAAAGTCCAAGTGGTATATTTAATTGATTGTGTATCTTCATCTTTACTTCCTTAATTTATTAGTTTAATTTTCTAATCGTTTTGGTTAATTACAATATTCACAAATCTAAACTTAATTGATCGGTTGAATAGTGATGAAGATTTAGTATTGGGAGCCATTGTGTCTGCGGATCGATTCTCGGTTCTTACCTCAAGCTATACTACTATACGATAGGTGCGCTTGCCTATTGTGTGTAGTTAGTCTAAAGGTGATAATCGTTTCATTAAAATTAAAACAAATTGTGTGAATTTCATATCAAATATATATATATATATATATATATTTTAAGCACATCAAGTTTTTGGCGCCGTTGACGGGGACACGGTGATTTCAAGAAATATCAAAGTTGCTACTTTAACCATTTGTGATTATTTCAGATTCTTTTTATTTTTGTGTTTATTTTTTTTTCTTATTTTTGTTTCATTTCTATCCGATGCCCATGATCTTTTTGTTTAAGTATTGTTTGTAGTGACTTTCATGGATCGCGACTACGAGAGTTACTATGGAAGATACCAATTTAATCATGTGGATTACCATGACGGAGTCTGGTGCGAGATTTGTGGAGGACCTCATTACACACCTGATTGTTACCATTTTCAGGGGTACCCCACAGATTATTATGAAGAGCTGCATCCTTACTCACAGCCATTTGAGGAGTCTACCATAACGTCATTCCAAACCGAACCCCGTCCATCATTTTATGAGTTGCTA
Source organism: Flaveria sonorensis (assembly GCA_025506505.1). NCBI lineage: Eukaryota > Viridiplantae > Streptophyta > Magnoliopsida > Asterales > Asteraceae > Flaveria > Flaveria sonorensis. The sequence continues at coordinate 41,036,277 of CM046430.1, read as the reverse complement.
CAACAAGGAATTAATATGTTTTCACAACCTACCAACGGTTGTAATCAAGACGAGGTTAAGCAACAAGAAAGTAATTCTATCGAACTCGCAGAACAACGTCGTCGATTAGAGGCAGTAAGTGCTGAACTTAATAAGATATATGTCCACCTTCTACAAGAGAGTTCATCTTGCAGTACGGAACAGAGAACCAAATTAGAGCAGGAGGATGAAAGTGAAGTCAACCCTATTTTATATTTTGATGTGTTACAGCATGAATCAGAACTTGAGACAATAATGGATGAAGCACAAGTCCCACCTCTAGTTCAAAGTGGATTCGAGTTTGATGAGCCACAATTACTTTATCCCCGTGTGTTGACCAATGACGATCAAGAAGTCAAGGAATCGCAAGGAAAGAACAACGGGAGGAGGTCATAAATGAGATGGAAGTGGTTCTCCCTAGTCTCACCGATTGGAAAACTACAAACCACAGTATCCCATCTTGGGAGGATGAGTTGGAGATGAATTGGTAAGCATACCGCTTGTTGAAGGAAAAGGAGGATGGTTCGACGAGTTTAGCGACCTTGATGATTTAGAAGCAATACTTTATGGGAAGCCAACCATGGTGATCAAAGAACAACCGCACCAAAAAGAAGATTTGCAAGTGGATGGGTTCATCAACGCACCAATAACCATGGTGATACTCGATCCTCATATTTGCACCAAAGATAGTTGGCTCATGATTGAGCATTACGATGATTCATCACATGAATCAAATGAATCACGTGAGAGGGAAAACTACTTCAAGAACCAACGAACGATGAAAATGCGACATCCTTGCATTAAAAATTGCAAATCAACAACATATTATCAGGATGATCGCCTCCTTCATTACATATGTCGTATCATTTTTGGTCCAGGAAAATACAAGTGTTGGTGACACGACCCGTTTGCGTCGTGTTCGTGTTTACCATTGGTTTCCTTATTAATCGTTGGTGAATGCACTAAATCAAATGGGATGGATAAGTTTCAAATATCATAAGTCATCTGTTTGTTAATTTGTTTCATTACTCGTCCTAGAATGTTTTTCATGTAGGGCCGAGTCAAGCTAATGACTCATTAATAAACAAGAGCTTCCGGGAGGCAACCCGAGGTTTTGTAAGTCTTTCGTACTTATTTGCTTTTGTGTATTTATTTAATTAGCTTTATTTTTGTTTTTAGTTAAAGAACGATGTTGAAGTGTGATTCATCTTGAGAATGGATGGTTTTGGTTGGAATCTTAATGCACGGAATTGCTTAGCGGACGTTTGAGAATTTGTTGGGCATGTTTTCATGGATTTCTTAAGGGAGTTTTCTGTTTCACCTTCTTTCTCCTCCACCCCCCCCCCCTATTTGTTTTTTTGCATTACATGTTCATATCTTGGTACATTGAGGGCAATGTACGTTTCAAGTGTGGGGATGTCTGGGTTTTTGTGAATGTGAACTTTTCCAAATCTTTGACATATATCTCTTTACACCTTAAAACGATCCCATTTTTGACAAAAATTTTCAAAAATTTGAATAAATGGCATTCATTTATATTTATTGTAGATCTTCAAGCATGATTGAATTGTTAACATCACAAAATTAAGAGAAACCTTGTGAATTATGATAACATGTTATGGATATTTAGTGAGCATTACAAGTTGAAAATATGATATTTATGCATGAGTTTGAACATTACCTTTATCCCTCCATTTCCGTAAGCTTATTTGTGCCTTTATCACATGAGATCATATGATTTATTTTTTTCTTACATTTTTGTAGATTCTTAAGTGTGCCAGATGTGCTTTCACGTGAGAACTTGCCTAGGATATGCATTTTAAGACCATAAACTTAGTATTTGCATGAAAATAACAGAGGCATTAGGAATACCCACCTTATAAGCCAATTTTCTTTTCTTTTACTTCACCCAATCGTTACCATTAGTCACCATGTTGAGCCATTTTCCTTTGGTTCTTTGTTATTACCCACATCATTAGCCACTTAGCCAAAGTAGCCATTTTTGTCTTTTAAACCCTTGTGATAAAATTCCGGTTATTTCTAGTTGTTTAAATTTTGGCATCAAATTTTCTTTAAATGTTTATTTGTTTTAATTAGGCATCCATTGTTCTATGAAAAAAAAGAGAAAAATATGATAAAAAAGAAAAAAAAAATGTTATATTATTATATTATGTTGTTTAGAAAGAAAAAAACTTCGTTTAGTGGATTTATTTAGTTTAGTTTTATTAAATCGTGTTTACGTATTAGTGTAATGTATCATATTTAGCATCTAGATTGTTGAAATTTTTATCCGTTTAACCACCTTTACCAAAAATTCCATACCCTTTTTACCCAAGCCCCGTTGCAACCCGTTAAAAGTCCTCATGATTTATGCATTTTCTTATGTTAGTTGGTGGAGATTTGACCCCTTTGCAAGCTTATTACTATGTTTGTATCATAGGTTGACATTGAGTGATTCACTTAAACACTTATACATATAAATGACCGAGTGTTGAATGATTTTTGTGAGGGGTTTACACTCATGCATAAAAGAAATTTCGTAGGCATGTGATGCTCATTTGAATATTGCTAGTATTTTTGAGAAAAAGCAAGCTTAAAACTCTCGGTTTCTTCTTAAAAATATGTTATGTTTGATAGTCAATTATGAATTTGGATCTTCATTTAACAGATGGTTTGCCTCTCATAATCTTTTATGTCAATGGGATTTTTTTTGTTAAATGGTTGCATGAGAGTTTGCTTGAGGACAAGCAAAGTTCAAGTGTGGGGATGTTTGATATGATAATAATTATACATGTTTACAATATATATTTCTTTGCATTTTAAGTTATTTTTGATAAAAAAAATTCATAATTTAGATACTTATTTGTGTTTTATTTGAATTTTGTAGTTATCGGATGAAGCTCGATGATTTTTGTGAAGAAAACCTAAGATTTGAAGAAGTTTAAGAGGAAAAATGCTTCTAATATGACCATATTAAAGCTGAATATGGCCATATAAGCTGTCAAATTCCAAATAGCTCATTTCTGAAGCTGAATATGGTCATATCACTTCAGATATGGCCATATTCGGGCAGAAAACGGGTTTATAACCCTACTACACCTCATTTCCAAGATAACTTTCATTTTTTTCAAAACCCTAGCCTCCCTCAAACCCTTAGGTGTTTTTGAGCATTTCTCAAGAGTTTTTGGGAGATTTAAAGGCCAAGATTGAATATTTCACACTTTCAAGAAGGATCTAACATCATCCACCCTATTTTCACTCAAAATTGGTTTGAATTCCTCTAGATCTACTATGAGTTATTCCATGTTCTTGAGGTTGGCTGTGTTTTTTGTAAGCCTAATGGGCTAAACTCTTATTATCACTTGGATTAGATGAAACTTAGCATGATTTAACAACTTGTACATGATTCTTGGTGTTTTTTATATTAATGTCATGATAAAACTTGATTATGCTTCAATGATTATGTGTATTTATTATAGTTTGATAAAATGTCCAACCTTATAGGTGTTGTAAGCATGTTATGTTGAAAAACCTCATGTTCTTACAAGATTTATGCATATGATTGCATCTTTTGTATGTAATTTTGTGACACTTAACTAGGAATGGTGAATGAAGGTTGGGGGTTTAGTAAAATTGGGTAAATGTGCATCCTTATGCTTATGTTTGAGAAAACCATGGTATATGTCATGAATCTCTCTTGTCATTGGTTATGAATTGATTTTGTAATCGTGGTTTGATGTTCATGAGTTGAAGGTTAGTTATAGTTTTGTCTATTTTATGCAATTTAAGGTGGTTGTCATATGTTTATCATGTTAACTTTCCAAAAAATAATGGAATTAGGTAACCCTAACTGGAGTCTAATTCATCTTTAACATTAATATAATTGTATTATTAGTTCTTTATGGCATAACTTTAGGTGGCTATTGTGTGTTTATCATTCTAGCTTTCCGAATGGTTATATGTCTAGATATCCTTGACAGGGGTTTAGGCTACTTCCATGTATCTTGTGTAAAAAAATGGTCTCATCTCGAGTTTGTGCTAGTTGTTAATTCTATGCTAAGTGGAATCAAAGTCCAAGTGGTATATTTAATTGATTGTGTATCTTCGTCTTTACTTCCTTAATTTATTTGTTTAATTTGCTAATCGTTTTGGTTAATTACAATATTCATAAATCTAAACTTAATTGATCGGTTGAATAGTGATGAAGATTTAGTATTATGAGCCATTGTGTCTACGGATCGATACTCGGTTCTTACCTCAAGCTATACTACTATACGATATGTGCGCTTGCCTATTGTGTGTAGTTAGTCTAAAGATGATAATCGTTTCATTAAAATTAAAACAAATTGTGTGAATTTTCATATCAAATATATATATATATATATATATATATATATATATATATATATATATATATTACGCACATCAAGTTTTTGATGAATAAATGTATAAAGTAGAATTAAAAGGATGAAAAAGGATAAATAATAATAAGGATAAAAGAAACAAAAAAATAAAGAAAAGTAATTAAAAAAATAAGAAAAAAGATGTAAAAAAGAAGTTATTTCTTTTTATTTTTCCTTTCTTATTTTTTAATTACTTATTCTTTATTTTTTTGTTTCTTTTATCCTTATTATTATTTATCCTTTTTCATCCTTTTAATTCTACTTTATACATTTATTCATTAAAAACTTGATGTGCGTAAAATATATATAGTGACACAAATGTACGAGTTTGTGAATCGTGAGAAGTCGACCAAACATCACTAGTTAAGTTAACACCGGTTTGTAAATTTTCAAAATAAGATATTAATTAATTTTTAGATTTTTTCACATTTTTAAACAATGTTTTCAAAGAGTAGCACGACTTACATTGGTGTAACGTGGTTGGAGAGTTCGTTGAATGAGTCGAGTCAAACGTTCGTTGTCGAAATGTTTGAATGACAAGCTTTCTTGAATTACAAAATGCGCCATTTGCTCCCGAACCGCATCAACGTTATAAGCCCAAACATTTCCTTCGTTTGTCATTAAAGATTGACCTTGAGATGGTTCACCTTTCAACGCCTTACAATATTTAAGCGCAATGTGGTTTTTCAACGTTGTGTTTGCATCTTTTTTGAAAAACTTAGGGCAAAACTTGCAACGAGCCTTGTTTGGACCGCTAGCCATTTGACATAAATTGTAATTGCACCATATTTCGGGGTCCTATTCGTAGGAAGGATTGGTACCACCACATTGTTTGAAGATGGAGCACTTGATGAAGCCATTTGAGAGAGTTTTGAGTGAGTTTTTCTAAGAGAACGAAAGTATTGAGCGTTTTTATGATTTTTGAAAGTAGAGGGCGTTTTAAGTTGTTGTGATTCAACCAAAACATCCAATACATATATATACTAACCTAATGGGGGTATAATGATAAAAAAAACCACAAAAAAAAGTCCAAAAACACTTCAAACGGCCAAAAAACGGCTATAAAGCCGTTATACAATGGATAGTTTTGAAAACCGGCTTGAAAACCGGTTTGGGATACCGGTTTAAGAACCGGTTTGTGAACCGGGTTGGGAACCGGTTTAGGAACCGGTTTGAGACCGGTTTGAAACCGGACCGGGGTAGAAACCGGTTTGAACATTGGAACCTACAAACCGAACCAAAACCGGCAGGTTGGGCCGATTTGAAACCGGTTTGAGCCAAATCGGTTTGAGCCCCAAACCGGTTTCGGTTTTTTTCCGCTAACCGGTTTCCAAACCGATTGTTTTGAACACCTCTAGGTGGGGTGTTATTGGATTGAGCCTAGATGGAAGAGGGTACCCACAACTTACCATTGTGCAAACGCATTTTTAGTATCTACTCTTAAAAATTATTTAATGCGGTCAGTAATTTATGAAAATCAAAAAAGA